>JAVSBS010022748.1:0-25021 GCA_033124195.1 Coracias cyanogaster | reverse complement strand
TGGATAAACAGTAAATGCAAGGCAAGAAATAATTTGCTTCAAATCTGACCAAACTATGTATTTATTGGCAGTCATCTGGAATTTAGCGGCTCTTTAGTACCCTGAGTAAATAGGAGTTGTTGCTGTCAGGCAAATTCCTGATGCGGAGAAAATGGGGATGTAAACTAATGTAATGCAAACTAGCTTTAATCTTCATGAAAGGGAGTGATGTCTGCAGCAGGCATTCAGGTTTCCTATGGGAAAAGCCCAGGCGAGTGTTTATGCCCTGTTTTTTTTTAAGTTAGTCTTAAAAATACTAGAGGGCCTACATCAATCACTGACCTGTGTGCCAAGAATTCTCTAGCTGGGACTCAAGTGAGAAGGTTCTGCTTGTGTAGTTTGGTGCTGAGATTTATCATGTTAAGGTTGTTTTGCTGACAACTTAAATCTTAAATGTCATCAAAATTAATAAGATCTATGGCTATATAATAAAATTATAGACCATGCAGCAGCTTAATATTTTGGTTCCACTTGAGTTTTCTATAGTGCTTAGTATATTTGTACTATTGAATGATAGTTTGATTCCTCCTCCTCTTTTTTTTTTTTTTTTTGAGGTAGAACAAGTGTTAATGGTGAGCATCTAAACGGTTCACTAGTCTGTGAAACAAGTGCAATGTAGCTAGCTACTACCCAAAGTAAAATCTGCTATTGTTTATATTTTTATTTCCAGGTTCCTGCCAACTTGATGACGTTTGAGTAGTAGGCTAATTGAAAACAAAAAAAAGAACAATTTGAACAAGGTCCTGATGAAAATGTGCCAGCTGTATTCTGTGCCAGAACAGAGCCTGTCAACTCAATCTCTGAACTCTGGAGCCCTGAACAAAACCACTAATGGTTGGGGAGCAGAGTCCCCTAAATCAAAAATGGAATTGCAACATGAATTGCCATGGACCATGTTTCGTTATATTCTCTGAACTGACCTGTGGAAACCACTGCCTTAAAGAGTGAAAGGAAAAACAACATGAAACACCAAATAGTGTGTGTGAAACTTCTGGCGGTGCTGTGCTTGAGTTAAATAGATTGTAGCTAGTTTGAGTTTCTTTTAACTTTATACTAATTTTGAAAACTCACCTTTTTAGGCATTCTTAAGAAAACAAGTAAACTGGTATTCAAGAGTTGTATCAACAGCTATGTATGAACCGGGTAAAAGAGGTACTGCAGGTTCTAGAGATGTTGTTTAGATTATACCAGGAGTTCTGCATGGGAGCTTGTGCCCCGCACTCTTAGCCTGGCGCAATGTTATTTCTCTCAGACTTATGAGTATAAGAAATGTAACAACTGCAAGTTTAAAATAGCAGTAAGCTTGCAAACATTGGTACTGTATGGGAGTCCTGTTCCCTACGCACAAAGGCTGAGCACATACACACCAAAAATTTTGGTTTTTTGGTATGTTGTTACCTAATTCCTGGTTGAAAATATAGTTACATGTTTTGGGTGGTCGAGGTGGAAGAGACAAAACGGAAAGCACTGTTGGGTCAGAATGGAGTGTTTTCTTCCAGCTTGTCTCTACGCCTCGCACTCTCCTACATACAAAGGTTGAATGACAAAAAAAACCCAACACCTGGGAGTAGCTCACTGAGACATTTTACTTCTCTGGGTAGCTGTTAATTAGCAGTTAGGGACCACTGTATGGTATTTCAGACTGTCACTTAAGATCTATGTTTTAAAAAGATAGAGGCACAATTTCAAGCTTTCATGTTCTCATCTGGCAATAACAGATTTTACTCTGTCTTGGTCAAAATAGTTGACATTGTGTGGTATTGATAACATGGCCTAAAGCAAACCTTACATACAGAGCTCTTTTGATCTTCAGGCAAATAATTTATCAGAAGGTAGGATACCGTAAGGAGAGAAAAGGTGTGAGACTATCACATTTCCATCCCTGACAGGAATAATTGGTCACTGAAATTACTCACAGAGAAAAAACATTATGGCTGTAAAAAGGGAGCCATGCTTTATATGTGCATTTTATGCTTGACTTTGTTTCTTGCTTTATTTGGGTTTCCTTGATGTCACCTAGATATAGTCCCCTGGATGATTAATCTTCAGAAATATGATCTTTGTAAAGCAAGGAAACATTGTCCAAAATACGACTCTGATATCAGAACTTTGAAGTCTGTGAAAAGGTAGTAACTGTTCCATTGACATTGTGGTTTAGTGGCCGTAAATATGCTTGCAGATTCCACCATGAATGCTCCTTTTTAAAAAGAAACAAGCTACCTACCAGTCTGTGGCCGAGTTCTCTGACTATCTAATAAAGGTTTCTACTAGTAGTTGTTCTTTTGAAAATGTACAGTTTGTTTATTGCATCTGAGTAGAAGCCTATAAATTCACTTTGGGGTTGTGTTTTTTTTTTCCAGAGTCAAATTAATCTCTTAATGGAAATTATTAATTGCTAATGTCTAGGGGGCGAAAAAGTAAAAAAAATCAAAACACAATGAAGAACCCAACCACTTGGTGATGTAAAGGGTAATAGGCTGGTTTATGTTTCCAATAATTGTTCCTGCGAATTGGCTCTCGGTAGAAAGAAGTATGTTTCTGTCAGAATTACATCACAAGCACCATGGGTATTTGTGTCCTTTTGCAGATTTTTTTTAATTCTGTTGTTTTGATGGGGAATTAATAGTCTGTTCTGATCCTCAAGTATTTTGGGAGAGGGTCGCTTGTGCTGAATCCCACTGCAATTTACAAGTCTACCCATGTTGGGTGTATAGTAAAGACGACATCTTCACAGACAGCAGTGTTACTGTAGTAGACTTTGCACAACTTTGGTTTTGGGGTTTTTTTCATTTTCAAAATGACTTGATGTGTGTTTCTTCTCAACAGCTAAGTGGTTTTTTAAACCATGTCTGTACTTTTTTAAGCATTATGGATAATAACCTGTGGATTTTGAATTTTTAAATAAGCTATTATAGGTTCATTGCAAAATAACCGTATCTGTTCCTCAGTTAGTGAAAGGAAACATGCAACTGGGAGCCACAGCCTGACATCACACAGCTTTGAAAAGACAGAGCTAGGTCAGAAAGTGCCATTTATTATTGGGGGGTTTTTGTGTTTTTCAGTCTGTTTTGAGTTAGGTTTTTATGGTAGGAAGATGGTGGGGAAGACAGTTCACAAATTTAGTGAATTGTTGCTGTTACCAAACTCATTGCTCTTGGGCCTTCTACTCTTCCTTGGTTTTCTACCCTCAGATACACTGGTTTTCATGGGACAGATATAATATTGTGGGAGGACTTTCTTAAAATGTATAGCCAGAAAAACTGGAATGATTAATCACACACAGAAGATATTACTAGCACTTGTTAAAATGCTTGTAACAAAACTTGTTAAAATGTTCAGTGCTTTCCTGTTGTTTATCTCCTATTTAGCCACAGGGCATCACAGAAATGCTGAAATGTTACACATTTTGAGATAAATGGTGCTCAGAATAAAGAGATAGTGGTTTTGTTCCCTGAGAGAAAGCTGCTTCTGCTAAGCTTTGGAAGGTCTCATACAAGTCCAATACACCATGAAGAACGTAGTAATGCTCTTTGTTTTAAAAAAAAAAAAAGTTGGAAAAAACCTAAAACCAACTAGACCAATGCTGAGAAAACAAGGACAGCAGTTAGCTCACAGTATTCAGGTAAGACTGTCATCCAGACTACTTCAGATAGTTGCCAGTTTCTCTTTGATTTTTATTTTTAATGTGTTGCTCTAATTCTTCATCTTGCTAATAACTGCCAAAATACTTTAGCTAACATTCGTCACTTTTTCTTAATGTTTTTATTTTGAAACTAAAGGTGCCCCTTAATGTGCCCTGGATTGGAGGCATATGAGCAAAAAGTGTCCAGAGTAGATCTTCATAGCAAGACTTCACATGTAAATGTTAATCATCTGCTGCCTGCTAGCCGCTGCTAACCACTTTGTTAGCGAAACGAACCAACTTAAGAGAGATTGAACAACAGAAAATACCTGGTTTATGAAGTTGGTGCAGTGCTTTAGAAATACATAGCGTTGCACTGGTTGTTGAATACTTCCTGGCTAACTTTTATCTTTTTCTACTTTCGGCTAGGATTTTCAAACCCGACTTCTATTCCAGTATTCTTAGAAAGCAAATATGGAGATTTATATTTGAAAAATTCTGGTAATTTGAGTAAATGTAGCTCATCCCAGACATGTCTTTCATTTTGCAGACACTCATGCCCGAGGAATATTACTCATGCTGTTATGATTCATTAAGTATTTAGGTACAAGTTGTAGGCATTAAAACTACAAATACTAAATGAATGCATATAAATAATGAATGAGCTTTAGCACCCAGCTTTAAAACTGTTACTGTTAGCTCTTTTAAATTACCATGAAAATCATATCCTGCTTAAAAAAGATCATATCCTGCTTAAGAAAGGAAAACACTGTAGTGGCAGACATGATTTGTCAACTCCACAGCTGGCGTATGAAGCAGCTCCCTAGTTACGCAGATGTTTTAGCCTCCTACTTGAGGAATCAGTGTCTCTTTTGGGGAATCAGCTGATTAACTTTCTTCCACAAAGTGCAACTTGAACTTTTACCAAGAAAAGCATTTACAGAAGTATGCATATTTGAAAATATATTGGGAACAAAAGAAAGCATGAAAAACCACAGCAGGATTCTGTGTTATCTTTTTCTCACTCAGAGTAAATTCATCTCATCAAAATTTTATTGCAACATCAGACTCTTCTATTTGCATTTATACATTTTCAATAATAGTCCGCCTCTGTTAGTATCAGACATAACAAATGTTAAAAGGAAATGTTTTTTCCTTTTCCAGCAGAAAATAATTGCAGGTTTTGTGCTGTGAAGGCACTTGAGGAGGTGAGGTCCCTTTTGATAAAAGGCAAAGTGATCTTGTGTTTTGGTTAACTGTAGCAAATCTTGTCCAAATCAAGATAAGATAAACCATGGGATGTTGTTTCTTCTGGCTCCGTTAGTGGCATTTTTCTTTTTTTCTGCCCTGCCCACAGTATGCTAACTCGCCAGCATGACCGGTTTCAATCTTTTCCACAGCCAGCTGTAGTTTGCTGCCTGTTGCAAACATCAAGACACTGAGGCTGGTACTAAATCACATCAGTTAATTCCTTATTCTCCCTACAAGGACATGTTTTAAATGTTTTGTTGTTATTTAAGTATTTCCCTTCTTTAATTTTTCTCTAAAAGAGGCTTGTGCATAAGATAATTTGACTTGGGCAAGTTGTCTTTAAAAGAATCCATGAGAGTGGACATTGGACTTGTTTGTAGGAGTTGTTGTTTTTTAAAAAACATTGTTCTGGTTTGCAACGCATCAAGAGGGTGAGTGCTTGGATTTAAGGAGGACTTTTTTCAGTGCCTTATTATTAACTTGAAGACCAATTCCTTTATTTCAGTGCTGAGAGTATCACAGTGGCAGACTTAAATGCTGTGTCCTTGACGTACCAAGGGGTAACATTCCTTACAATCATTGCATTTCTGCAAAAGTTAGTTGTTTTGGTCAATGTAAAATAGTTGTGGCTTGAGTTGCTTTAGCATTTTTTTTCTTTCTGTATTTGAATAGCCTCTTTTTAGGAAAAATGCAGTGGTATTTGGTAGCTTGGGTTTATTTGGCTTTTATCATAAGTAACTGAGACTTCCTCAAAATTAATTTATTTTTATTTTTATATGTCTCTAAATAGATTTAGTGCTGGGGAGGGGGGGAGTTGAAAAGGATAATTTTAGTCATGGTCTAGACCACATGAATTTAAGAGCTCACATTATTCAAAAAGCTTTCTTTTTTTTCTCCCCCATTTTGATTTAAACATTGAAGAGTATTCCTACAAGAAGATCTATTTCTTACAAGCTTTTTCTTAATGGTAAAATAAATACTATAGGAAAAAAATGTTGAGGGAAAGAGGTAGCTTGGATAAATCTTATTCTTCCTTAATACTCCATAAGCTCAGTTTTGTATATTGTATTTCTAGTGCCAATGCTACCTAGAGAGTACTGTCCCTCGCTGAAACAACTGCAAGAGATTATTTTAGTAGCAAGACTTTAGAAATTTGGAAGGGGAAATAAAAGAAATAATGTGTTATTCTTAAGAAATTAAATATTTGTTTTCCTGGAACACATCCTTATAAAAACACAGCAGGTTTACTATAAAGTCAGATGTTGGAAGGGGAAGAAAACTTGAAGATGAATCTTAAGCTTTCTAAGAACCTTGCAAGACAATAGAAGGGTTAGGTCAAAGGAGAAAAGACAGATGACTTAGTTTATCCATGCCTGTTGCAGAAGAGAGCTGACAAGTTGTCTTGAGGTTATGTTGCTAAGAAAAAAGGTGTATGAAATGCAAGTTCCTGCAGATCATAGCATGGTTGTGGCTATTAGCCTGATCTCGCTCTTGAATGATGAAAAGCATCATAAATATTCTGTTGCCTTTGTGTGTTTGATTACCACATTATTTCTCTTTATTTGGGTAGGTTCTGGCTTTCACATGTGTTTCCTGAAGGTGTTTCTTATCATTCCAAAGCTGTTCACAGATTAAACTGAAAAGCAGATCTATTAAATGTTGAAATAAAGGGTTCTAGGGTGCCTTGTTTACAGGCACTTCCAGATCTTTGTGTACAGGAGCATTTCCATTCAAATACTACTGTACTGAAGTGTGAAAAGCACCAGGAATTCATAGCTGTGTTTTATAATAACCCTATAAGGACCAACCATCACTGCAAGGGGGATCCAGATTGTCATGCTGTAAACACAAGCCATTTTTAATATTCACTGCTGGCGTGAGGCATTATAAGGATAGAGGAATTGCACTATGATCTCGCAGAGTGATGTGCAGTTTGGCTGTCCTCTAGCCTTTTCCTTCGACTTTTTTAATACTTTATTCTGTGTGTGCGTGTGAAAATTGTGTGTTTGCATAAGCTAGTTGAAATGAATTTAAGTACAGGTTTCAAAAATCTTTCCTACTGAAATAAATGATTTAAAAGATGTCCTGTGTCTGAAGTTTTAATTTCTGATTTAAAACTTGCATTGATACTGCAACAGGGTTTTGCAACATGTAACATAACTGTCTTTCAGAATGATGCTGAGATCAGCTGGAATTTTAGTAGCTTCTTTCAATGAGCCTCTGAAATTCAGCATGTAAGTATACTATTGTCTGTTGATACAATAGAAATCCAAAAACTAGCACAAAAATGCAGTTTGTTGAAGCAATTTGTTTGATTTCAGACTTCGTTCTGTTAAATGATGTGGTTTTTCTCTCCATGGTAGTTTATCAGGGTTTTTTTGTGTTGTCTCTATACTTACAGATGTGATAAATTTAAACTCACTGAAAGCAGACATCAGGCACATTGGTCCTTAACTTAAGGAGCAACTCCACAGAAGATAAACTAAAAATGAAGAACGATTGAATAATGTGCAAAGCCTTGCACCACATTCACTTATTGTTCAGTGTTGCTTCTCTGCTTTCTGTGCCTTTTCCATTCTGTTAAGCCTTACTAACAGGATCATGCAGCCCTTGGTGGGAAATGCTCTGGGGTCAGGTTGTAAAGCACTTGTCAGATTGTGAGCCTTGGGCTCCTTATCTTTTTATTATTTTTCTCCTTAATGGAACAATTCATTTCAAAGGTATTTACGAAGAAAGAAGGAATAAAGCAGAGTTTTGTACCACCCCCACTTTCTCTTGTTTCCAGATTACTGAGTTTGAGGAAGTGCTTTGTGCTTAATAGTGTGAAAAGAAACACATAATTAGCTGGTGATTTCTATTTTCCTTTTCTTGTTCCTTTTCAAAGCTCTTTTTGCTACTCATCAGTTTCTGGCAAACATTTTCTGATGAGCTGCTTTAACTCGATTGCTGACTCTGTGCTCTCAGGCAGGAGGCTGAGACCGCAAGTTGAGACACACAGAGTAAAGTGATTCTTGGTTCAGATGCCTCTTCTTGGAAAAGACTTTTCCTTCATTTTCAATTGCATCTCTGTCTAACTGTGCCAGTGATTCCGAGTCTGGCACTCTCCTCTTAGTTCCATCATTCATCTGTGACTCCTGTCCTTCATATACTTTCTTCACTTTAAGTATTTAAGGACTGTAGCATCTTTCTGCAGTGCTTGTTAGAAATGGGTGGCTCTCTTTCCTTATGTTCTTGTCTCTTGGACTGCTGCTTACAGGAGAGGGCCTCCAATCCACAAAGTGAGAAGACATGAGAGGCACAGGCACTTAATCTCTTCCTTCCTTCCCGGCTGGAATGGTTTTCACTGGGAGCACAATTCCTGCTGTCTTTCCCCAGATGTACACATTACTGAGTCCTTCAGCTGAATGTTCCTTTTGAAATTGTAAGAAGGGTGAAGTACTGCCCCGGTTTTGTAACTTCTTCTTTGGTTTGGTTTTGTTTCTTTTTGCATGTGAAGGAACCACAGTGAGGGAGGAGGGAGCTTTGCATCTGTGGGAGAAACAGAGAAACCAAACCACAGATGCATGGAATAAACAAGCTGAAAAGAGGAGATGCTCTTTTCCTTTTTTTGTATTAGTTTTGGTTTTTCTAAGTGAGAGTGTTAGGTAACAAAAATATAAGTAGATGATATCCAGCTGTAAGCAGATGATATTGTTTTGGCATGAACTGTGTGCCTTGATTGAACAGTGGAGAGAGATGGTTTTTATAACAGCAGATAAATTGAACACAGAAGACTGAATCCAAGCTTCTAACTTGTAAGTAATATTTTTTTTTTTTTAGTTTTTGCTTAAATAGAGCATTATTACTGAAACATACGTCCTTACATATGTAATACATATCTTTGCACCGGTATTTGCCTCTTCCAGTTCCCCATTTTTAGTTCAGTTTGGTCCTTAAGGACAACATGCAGATCCAAAGTAAAACCTTACGCTTGTCTCCCTGAACATGAGACTGTAAGTGGCGACTGTGCAAATTTAGCCTTTACTAAATGTCTTTATCTTGCTCTTTAAAAGAAGCAGTTTGTATGTAAGTTGTCAAACAAGACAACAAGTCAGGGACCTGATGAAAAGTTCCAGTGTGTAAGATGTTGGGGCTGGACTAGATGACTAGGTCTTTTCTAACCCAAACCATTCTGTGATTCTGTGCTGCTACATTGCAGTTTTTATTCTGAAACATTCAAAAGGGCCTGCTCAAAGGAGATCTGCAAAGGGAAAAGTGAAAGCAGGTTGGTTGTTGTGTTGTTTTGGGTTTTTTTCATTTAAAAAGTCAAGGCTTTTTTATGGGTAGCAAAACACAATGAGTCCAAGCCATTTTTAAAACTAGGGACCTTCTACAAGATACTGTCAGCAGAAAAGTGCTAATACATCTTTCATTTTCTTTTCAGGTAAGAAAATATTTCACTTTCTTTATGGAAAAGGGATAAGGAACCAGGTCAAATAATATAACTAAACATTTAAATAATTCATTGCTTATGGAGATGCACATTACAGCCAACTGTGGCTTGCATTGCTCACTACCTAACTGTCATGTTTTGCAATGACTGTCTAGAGTACAGAAAGCAGTTCATTCTGTATGCAACTATGCTGGAAATCCAGTGAGCAAGCATGGCAAAAGGGAGCCATTGCCTCATGCCAGGAGCAGTCCCAAAGCAGTGGCTTAGAGAAAAATTTGTGGTTGTGTGAAGTAGCTCAGTAGTGTTGTATGATAGAACTGGGAAAAGCGTATGCAAATTGTGAGCTCCCAATGCTGAAACAGCAGTATGCTCCTCAATGAGCATAAACATGCATCTCGGATTCATTCAAGACAGGATAATTGTGATCTATTGTATTTCTTAATTTGGAGATATTTGGTATTAACAAGCATTTTATGAACTTTTGCCTTCCGCTACATAGCCAAAATACTGTGTATAGGCAGTTACTAAACCTGAGTTGCTCTCACCTCAGTAATCGGTTCCCCATCAATGTGAAATCTGTAATGTTACACTGGTGCTGCTTTTGTTCTAATACCCTATCTCTGATACCTGTATCAGAGGCTTCAGAAGAAAGAGCAAATCTGCAGCATGCAGGTGAGGAGAGAACTTTTAGCAAGGTAAGTAACTTCTGACACTTAATGACTGGCTCATGTATTAAAAGTTTCATTTTCTTAATTTCATCCAGTGTGATGACGGCTGTAATAATGAAAGTGTTTCTGCTAATCTTGTTTCCTTGATGTAATCCATCAAAATGTATGTTAATGAAAATTAAAACACTTCCGATAATAAAAATACTTCAGATCTATGTTGAAAAGTATGTTTGAAATAGCCCTCCTCCAGAAGCTTGCTTTTTAATGTTGACTATTTCAGTAATCTGGATTACCGGACAGGCCCAGTATCAGCACAGTTGAGAGGTGTAGGGACTTCCCAGGTAAGATTAAATAATAATAATTTCAGTACTAACACATACCAACACTATTTCTAATTTTGTTTTAACCTAGAAGCCTTTGCTTGATGGCACAAGAGATTACACAGGAGCTCTCAGCAGCCCCACCTTCAATTGCAGAATGAATCTTAAAGATTGGACAGCATTTAATGGCTTAAGAATCATCCTAGTCCTTCTAAAAAGGATCCAGTCTTTGCACATTTGTGAGGGATCATATACATTGACATGCTTCAAAGCCACCATGTAGCATGCCCCGAAATCTCGGGCATCATGGCTTGGAGAAACCATATTCTACAGGGGATTGGGCATTCTTTTGTACTGAACCTCTTTGACACTCACTAGAAAAGTGCCAGATAGAAACTAAGGATCATGTTCTATGTGTACTGGCTCAGTTTTAATTTACCCTAGAGTCTTGCTCCTAGTAGTCTCCAAATACCACAGCTATAGAGAAATGAAAATCCGTTCCGGATGTCTCTTGTCTGCAGTGCTGTGCACCACCAGAGCTGTAGCAGAGTTTTGTGACTCATCTGGAAGCAAGGTTGTACATAAAGCCCTTTGTATGAAGCTTGCTTTTGCATAAATCCCAAAGGACAGAGAGAGAGGGGATGTGGTGCTTTTTGTCCCTGTTCTAGAAAGAGCTTGAAGCTGTGCATGTAAGATGATAAAGAACAGAACCAATGTGGCATGAACAGACAGACTTAGAGCCAATGTGAAGTATGCCCCAGGCCTTGTGTTAAATCTTGGTTTCCATCTTGTCAGAGACATCTGTATATTATTATTTATAGGAGTCAAAATACTTCATGTAATGTCTACATAGAAGGTTATTGCACACAGCTTTGCATTTAATTGGTGAGGTGTTGGGATAAGGAAACTATTTCAAGATAAATGTATTGGCCGTTTGGTTATCTGAGAATATCTGCTAGCCATTATACAGAGACATACCATGCTTGCTACTATGGTATCTAATAAATATTCACTAAACAACGTATTGCTTAAATCATATTTCTTGGGCTGCTATTCTTCCAATCACATTTGGCTGAATGAGAGCTGTCAAACTAAGTATCTTGCTGGTTATAAGGTTTCAGGGGAAGCTGTTCCTCAAGAGCGTGGCGATGCCCTACTGCCCAATTCTTAATGTCAGCAAGCAGTTAATAGTCTGCTCTTACCATGGGATTCATCAGTCAGTCTTGGAGTGCCTTACAGAGGAAATTTGTCTCATCATACTGTCCTTGTGCTACAAATGGAGGAACTGAGGCACAGCAGAGAGGTAGTAAGTGGTGTGTTCAGTGTGCGACAGTAAGAGTGTTAGGCTGGAGATTAAACCATCTCTGCTGAGATGATAGCCAGTGCACTTTCCAATGGGTTGTAAATGCATCAAATAAGCAAGGATTTGTCAGAGCACACCTGCTCCAGTGTTTCTGGCACAAGTATATCCATTATCCTGATTTAAATCATAGTTTTTGATCCTGATGATATATGGAGGCAAATCCTATTGGCATGGGCATGTCTCTGGACAGTCAGACCAAGAAGAATGTTGGGTAAGGTAAATCATTTAAATCCTGGTACTGCCAGGGCTGTAGATGGGTGTATATGGAAGGGGAGCCTCAGGGATTTCAGTGGGGCCCCATGCAGACAGAACGATCTCTTGCACTCAGAGAAGCTTATAACAACAAATCCACGATGAGAAAATAGTCTCCAGACAAAGCTTACTGAACTGAAGACTTTCCAGTAGCATATAAGATGATGCTTCCAAGAAGTGATGTACTTAAGATTAATAATGCATTTGGATGGCTGTGAGGTAGCCTACTGCTCCTGTGAAGTCTTTGGCCGGTCTCAGGACAGGTAAGCCATTGGTCCTCTTACCATTTTGTTTACATGGGTAAAATAGTTTCTTCGAATTAAAAAGGTAAGGAAAAAAGGATTTATTAGGTCCAAGTATAAAAAGTACACATACCTCTTAATTCACCCCCACATTATCATTCTTTTCAAGAATTAAAGGAGGTAACAAATCCTGCAAGGATTTTCTATAACTCAGTGTTGCCTTTTGATCCTTGAAGTGCTTCTTTTTTCAGTGCTGAATGTAAACAAGCAAATAAGAGTGGGGGTTTTTTCTTCTTGCTATGCATGTATGAAGAGTTTCCAGAGGAGACTTTTGTGATGCATCTGACTGGTTTGCCTTGAGCTCGTCGAGTCCTTCAGTTAAGCAAGAGTTCTTTAATACATTGTTCTGCCTGTCATTCCTAGTTAGATAATGACATTGAATGCTCTGATGATATCAACCCAGTATTTGTTCCTTCAGTGTCAAGGAAATGCAATGAAAACGTAATAGGCAGATTTAAGGAAACATACACTGCTGGCAAGGAAATAGCAAATTGGATTAGGTCAACACTGTTTTGAATGTTGGTAACTAGATGAATTTTAATTTCTCATGATTCATTTTAAGGACCTATTTAGGCACCCAACACTGCATATTTTAAGGTTATGTTACTGTTTTAGATCTACATCTTAAGTCACTTTAGTATTTAAAAAATATATTATTCCCACATTGTGTAACTTGAAGAGGCCCTTTACCCATATGCTGGAACACAAATAATGGGAAAGAAACATCTAAAGTAAGAGAAGATTGTCACCTAAACAAATGTGCATAAACTGACTATAAATAAAACATAGGTTTCATACCATCAAGGAGGAGAAATTTATGCTACAGCTTCTCAAAGGAATGGTAGGGAGCACGCCCTGAACTGTGGGTGTTTTTGTGACTGTGTTTTCAGATCATGAAAGAAATTGTACCACTTCTACTGCTTAGATGTCTGCAATACCAGGAGACAGCACTTAGTGATGTAGTAACTCTCTTCTGGGCTGCAGTTCTGTGGGAACAGACAAAGATACTGTTAAAGTATTCAAAGAAATGTCATCTCTTTAAAAAATATTTTATTAGTTCTAGTTTGTAAGCAGTACAGAATACTCGTTTGAGCCTAATTGTACTGCAGGGACAAGTATGCCTGGCTAGAATGGTGCAACTCTTACTGAAATCGGCCACTTTCTAGAAGCACACAGGGTAGCCCAGAATTTCCTTAGGTTATGCATTCTATTGAAATTCAGGTTTGTAAGAAGAGATTTTTCAAGTTATGATGTTTGAGGTTTCAATTACTTGTGACCCTCTGTTTATCTTAATTTAAATTTTTAGGTTCTCAGCTACTCTGAAAATGCAAATTTAACTGATGCAGCTTCTCCAAAGATGGCCTCTGGTTCCTTTGTTAGTATTAGAAGGTTAATCAGAAAAACGAACTATCTGTTTTGTACATAAGTAATTACAAGCTATGGAAAAATGTTCTATTAATTTTTCCTAAAAGATCAGGCTAAAAATTTGAAGTTACAACACTTTTCTTGTGGTAACCCAAATGTAAGTCATGTGAGTCAAGAGCTGTAAAGGGTTTCATTAGCCCACATGGAAGGTGGGATTGGATCTATAAAATTATTGACATTATGTCCCATTCCCAAATATTATTATTTTTAAATTAAAATTAAACAAAACCCTCAAGTGGCTTTACTGTTAGTTAACAGTGCCAACATGCTTTAATCTCCATTAAAACTGAAGTTGCCACGCTCTTCATTTTAAATGGAAATAGTGTTCTGCTGATGTCACTAGTGAGCTTTATTTTCTCCCAGTAAAAATATGTTTGTATTAGAGTAACTTTTGACAGGAAATCCCTCTGAGTATGTTTGTCTTGGTGATCTGCTGCTGCTTTAGATGAAAATTGCTATACCAGTCAGCATGGGGAGGATACAATGTGGGTTGTTCGTTTTGGTTTTTTTAATTCTGTCATTTTAAATCCAGTGTACACTGCTAGATATTGGAATAAATGTGGTTTGTTTCTGCTTGGAAGCCTGTTCTGGGAAGAGGTGTCTCATCCCAATGCACAAAGGCTGTTTCTCATTTTGTTGATTTTTTCTCTTAAAGCAATATCTATCTTTTCTGCTGGACCATGTCCCTTAACACATGTGTATAAACAAATTTGGAAAATCCTCTCTCATACCTAAGAATTCTCCTTCTCTTGTTTCCCTCCCAGCTCTCAAAGAAGTCACGTGGCTGTGCCAGGCTACCCTCAGGACTACTTCTGGGCATCCTTTCGGTCCCCATCTGATGCTCCATAGTAGCAGCTCCTGGATTCACATACACCTTGTGCTCTTTGTGAGCTTTTCAGCAGAGTATTGGGCAGAAACACTCTTCTTCTAGCCTTCTTCAAACCCTGTAGCTGCTCTTCAGGCAGAACTTCTCCAGGCATTCAGGGAATAGGATAAAGTCCATTTTTTTGTGTTGCCATGAGACTAAATACTGTTCCAGTATTTAAAAGGTGGCTACAAAAAAGGTGGAGACTCCCTTTTTACAATGAGTCCCATGGAAAAGATGGGTGGTAATGGGTACAGGTTACTCCTGGGGAGATTCCAATGGACAAAAGAGGAAAATATTTCACAGCAAGGACAATCAGCTATTGGAATAATCTCCCCAGGGAAGTGGTAGAGTCCCCAACACTGAACACTTCTAAGATTCAACTGGACAGGGTGCTGGGCCATCTTGTCTAGACTGTGCTTTTGCCAAGAAAGTTGGATCAGATGATTCTTGAGGTCCCTTCCGACCTAGTATTCAATGATTAAATGCTTCATCAACGTGCAGTGGTCCTCAGTAGGACTGTTCAAGAAAATGTTGTTACCTGAAATGTTACTAATCCTAACTGAAAAAAACAAAAATAAAGTTTAGCTAATGTGAAGCACTTTCTCAGTTGATTCCTGAGTATTTAACACTTCAGTTGAGTACAATAGTGATTTTCTTTTCTTTTTCTTCCCCCTTGATACAGCTTTCATCCAGAAGGGATTGCCAAATGCTTTACAGATCATACAGAAAAAGAGAACTCATTGCTGGCATCTATTGGATCAGCCAACAGTAAGCAACCTGCTTAGCCAACATTAAGCAACCAGTTTACCCAACTCATAAAATACAGAACCTTATTTTGGTAGGACGTACAAATCTTTCTGCCATCAAACAAACAAAAAAAATACATCCAGTTTAACCTGCCACTTGCCAAGTCTGCTTCTTACCAAGTTTTTGCAAAACTGGACAATGAGTTTTTAGTTATTTCGATAGGCATGATTTAGTCATTTATATTTCTGCCGGAAGGTGATGGTTCCATTCCCATGGTGTGTATTTTCATAGCACGGCATCAAAATTCAGTACTGATTATGCCTTTCTGTGAGTGATTGAGAAGGTACCTTGCTAGCCAAGTGTTTGGAGGGGAGGGACATGTCTAAGAAAATCCTCCCCCTTACTGGAAGAGCTGGGAAGTACAAACTCCAGAAACTCGTTTCCATAGTAATCAAGTGGCATGTGTGTCTAAACTGGTTTAAATTTGATTAAAACTCACTCATGATTTTTCTAGAGCTGCACTTTTGTAGCAGATCACAAAACTACCTCGTTTTTTCTTAGTTTGAACTCTAGAAGTAGTGTCATGCCAGTGGGGTTTGTGCCAGTGAGACAGAGCTTTTGTGGGATCTGCTAGCTCTTCTGTAGGAGAAGGCTTTCTCTGCTGCCTTCTATTTCGTCACCATTTCTCTTCTGCTTTGAGCTCACAGTGACCAAGGACAGCTTGCCATGTGCAAGTGGTGTAGCTGGTGCACAAGGGCAGTTGCACAAGGTGGGTGCTAATAGTGAAGTCCCTGAAAACCCAGACTAAACACAGTTCTGTTTGTCTTCTTACTTTTCTACATTCTGTTCTCCTCCTTCTTTTCATTTTTTTTAAGGCTGGCTTGATGTTGTATGATTTCAGATTGACACGATTAAGCAAAATCTCACTTCAGATTCCTGATGATACCCACTCTGTTTTGTATTAACACTGAGAATTTGTTTCTGTTTTGTTTGTGGTTGAGAGGCTTTTTTTTCCTCCCTCCTGCCTGAGATTGTTCAAGAAATGTTGAACGGAGTGCTTAATGATTTCCAGTGCTTTCTCTTGACATTTTAGTTTTGGAGAATGAGCAATGCC
Source organism: Coracias cyanogaster (assembly GCA_033124195.1). Lineage (NCBI taxonomy): Eukaryota > Metazoa > Chordata > Aves > Coraciiformes > Coraciidae > Coracias > Coracias cyanogaster. The sequence continues at coordinate 8,618 of JAVSBS010022748.1, read as the reverse complement.
TCCACTGGGGACTTCCCTGGCAGATCCATGTCTGAACAGCCAGGGCTGGCTTCCAAGAACATTAAATTCCAGCTGCTTTTCCATCCAAGGCAAGGTTAGTTTAGTATCCCCCTTCCTCCCTGTGTCTTTACAGCAGGAGATATTCTAGCCAACGTATTCGTCATGTTTCTGAGCCTCCCTGCTGCTTGATTTATGCAGAGAGGACTAAAGAGAGAGATTCCAGAGCTGTACACTGAGTGTGAACTACCTGCAGGTGTGCAGCAGATAGCCCAGTGTGGCTCGGTCCATACGTAAATGGCTACACTGGTTAGGCCCTACACTTGGTCAAACAGAGCTGAGATTATACACTGCGCATTCAAACCCACAAAACATGGTCATATCAGCGCCATTTCAATGGTGCGGATGAATCTTGTGACATGCTGGAGACTTTGCTGCACGGGAGCAGCACAGAGAGGCTGAGACGGAGTGAGGGATGCTGACACAGAGTTGATTCTTGTATCCTATGTCGCTTTTCTTGTTTCTGAAAAGCAGCAGTGAAACTGTATGGTGAAATAGCAAGTTAAACTGGAGACAGCAGTATGTAAGGCTTCAAGAAAATTCATGTTATCTTTCCATAATGTGCCCTGTGATTTCTCCATGTTGTGCTGTTTATGCACTATGTGAGGCGAAGCAAGTGACTTATGCCTGTTATTTTTAAGATTGGTTATGCATATTTGGTGCCTGGCTTAACACTTCAAGGGACATAATTTTCAGTGGTATAATGGACTGTTTGAGTCTCTCTTGTCAACTGGGAGTTTGAGTATGCAGCAGATTGGAAATTCAGCCCATCCTGACCTAGCAACTGGCAAAGGAGAAATCCAAACCTATCAGTTGCCGTTTAAACCTGAGATTTCTGCTTGCCTTTGCCCCATCTGAGCAGGATAAAACATACCTCGTGCGCTCTTTCAAAGTTGGTTTCACATGTCTAGTTGCATGATGAAAGGCACCGCAGTGTTTTTAGAAACCCCAAATGCAGCCAGTCTCCAGCTGGTAAAATTGTCATCGTTCACAGCCTAATTGAAGTACGGAAATTTACCCAAGCAGAGGATCAGGTCCAGTGTACACAGCTGGGAACCAAGCTGAGCTCAGTAACTATCTGTGCTCAGCACTAAGCCCAAGCCAACTGGGTTGCACACAGGTATTTCTCCTAGGTAGCAGCACATGGATCAATGTCCTCTTGTTCACTTGTATCCATGTCATCCCCTGTCTCCTTTCCTTTCTAACCAAACAGCGCGGCATCGCAGATGAAAACTGATCACCTTGTCCTGATGATTCAGAGAAAAACTTGCCTTTATACTTTAACTCCTCCAACAGTGGTTATGATTTGTTGCATACCTATGCCTTGTTTGCAAAACAAGTATGAGTTAGGCTTGGTATGAGTAGGGGAGAGAACAGCAATGGGTATTTAGGGGATGCTTATTCTTCATTTGTAGCACTATTGTAGGCAAGAAAACTTAAAGGAGGTTTTGCTTAGGTCTTTTATTTTTCTGTCACTGTGGTCATAATTTTTCCCAAACCCCATCTACAGATCTGCACTAGGACCCAAACCACTAAAACGCTTTAAAGTAGATCCTTTTTTGCCCCTGTGTATTCAGCTAGTATGGTAAAATGTTTTGGTTTTCTTTTTTTTTTTTTTTCCAGAGTCTATGAGGTCATTCAAGTATGGAGACTTGGCAGCTTCTCTGTACGTACAAAGACGGCTGTTTGAATGTCGGACTGAGTGTCTTTCTGGTGAAGGATAAATTATTTGGTGTGTTAAATAAGGATCTGTTGCTTTATCTGGAGTGAATAAGGTCCATTTATTATCAGTGTCCCATCATGATTTACATTGGACTGCAGTTTTCTGTCTTTTGGCTTTTTTTCATGTTTTAGTACATAAAAGCATAGGTATTTCTTTTAAACAATTCAGTAATAGAAAGGATTATAGTAGCAAGTTAATATGGTTGTGAGGCCAAGAAAAGCATTGCAAAACAGAAAATAAACAGGAGTAAATATAAAAGTAATGCTGGGATTGGAAAAACAAGGTGAGTGCTTGGGCTTAACTGGTCTTTACATAGCAGTCTTTATAGAATTGAATGGTCGCTACAGACAGTGTAATCTATGGAAAGGGTGAATAGGGAATGTCATAAACATGAAGATTCTTGGTGAAGATAGAGTTTACCCAAAAAAAGTTAAAGAAAAATGGTTAGTACTTTTAAAATTCAGTTTTGGTATCCAAAATGCCTCTTAGCCTCTCAATGGAGAGAAAAAAGAGATCTAGTTCTAAAAACAACAACATACATGGTCCAGTACTTGTGGTTATTGTCCGCTCAGTAGGTGGGTGCATTTTATATCCACCAGTGCCTCCTACTTCAGAGAGGCTCTAGTCTGGAAGTCTTTGTCTTGGCTCGAGGAGGAGCCATTTACAAAGAGATCTGCTGCTTGAGCTGTGTTGCATTGCCAGGGTCAAGTATGCCATCTGCAGAGGGTGGCTGCTCTGCCCTGCTGAGAATGCTGAAGGGGTGAAAGAAATAGGGTTTTAATATTTATTTATTTAATGAGCATTACAGTTTGATTTGCAACATCTGGGTCTAACTTGAAATAGTGTTACACAAAGTAAAACATCTGTACATACAAGCCAGGAAAGATTAATAGAGGTTTACTCGCTTCTAAATCCTCCAGCATAGATTAACAGCATACACCACCTCTCTCTCTTCATTTCTGTTTAAGTTACACAGGCAGCTAGTCTATCTCTATTGACATTTGTGGTGCTATAAAATATAACTGCCCTGGTTTGGGCCCCTTTATTTGCACACAGTGCAAATAAGCATCAGTAGATATTCACCTACATTTCTTCAGCTGGAACATTGCTTTGTCTTTCACAGAGACTATACATGTGGCACTCACAGCGTATCTCAGCTTTTATTTGGGGCACTATTGGAGAAACGGTAAAATCAGAAGAATTCAGTAAATACATGTAGTTTCCATGTGCTGTTTGACTGGTTATCTGGTTCAATTCTTGATGTCAGAAGACTCAAGAAGCCAAGACATTACTGTTAATTGCAAGGTGGGACATGTTGTTAAAGCCGCATGCTTACCAAAGGAAAAGCTATTCATCCTTTGGCTGTGTTTCAAACCAGAAAAGAAAAATGTCAAAATCTGGTAGCCTGAGAGACTTGCAGAGTGGACTTCAGGCTTTCCTTTTATGAACAGAGGAAGTAGAAAAGCATCTGGGTTAAGGTTAAAAAGGACTACAACTCACAGGTTTGTGGTCATTCTCTTCTTTTACGGGAGGAGTTTCTTGATTGGGTTCATCAACCAAAGGGTCCTGTCTCTGGTTCCTGTTTCATCTCGCTGTAGCCCTTGTGCTGGCAGGGCAGAATTGAAAAGAGGTGCTACTGAGCTAGGCATCCTTGACTCAGGATTACTGGGAGCCCTGAAGTTCAAGCCCAAAATTTCATTTTCATTTTCTGCTTGTACAACCAGTGTTGTGATAAAGTGTGGGAGCAGTACCTTGGCATGTGTGTGTCAGCAGCTTGAGCTGCTGCCTTTTTCCTTTTTCTTTTTTTTCTTTTTTAACAGCTGAAATGTCTTCATTTATGTGCATTAATTTCCAACATACGGTGCATTGCAATTAAGTCAGTGTTGGGAGGCTGAAGGATGAAAGATAAGCAAATGGGAGGGGAAAGAAAAGTAGAGCAATAACCAAGAGGGCTGCCTATAAGAACTAAAGAAACAACACCAAACGATTGGCAAAGTACACTGTGGCTTCTTTGATAGTCCCTCATCACAAGTAATAAAACACCTCTTGAGTTGTTCTTCACCTACTGGTTGTAAATCCTAATGTAAAGCTGCCTGTATTTCCTGAAGTCCTGGGGACCTCACAAAAGCCTCTGCTCTCCCACAGTCCAGCCTGCCCAGCACGTGGAGGAGCAGAAATGAAGGTGGGGCCAGTGGGAATCGCTGAATTTCTCGCTTGCTCCTTCAGGGGGAAGAAGGGCAGATTTCAGTGTTGAAGAGGGCTGCCCCCCAAATGTGAAGTCTGTAGGCCATATTTTAAAACAAAACACTAGCACATTCAGCATTCCTTACTTTTGCTCCAAATCACTGCAGCTGTGGTATGTATGAAGCTGTTACTGTTATGTCTTTTTAAAATGTGCTTTAAAATGTGCCTAGAGGTTTGGGGAATTTCTTATTTCTTTTATTTGTATTTTTTTAATTCCTGCTGAAATGCTCTGCTGTTTATATTTAAGCAAAACCTCCAGGAGGAATGAATAAAATCAAAGAGCATCATAATCTTGAAAGGCAGATTGGAGACTGACAGATGGGTCTGGCTGAAGGAGCCTTTTCACAAGGGATGGGGTAGGCAGGGGGTTTGGGAACAGAGAGCCCCTTTCCTTCCCTATCTCTCTGTGCACTCCTTCTCTTCGCCATTTCTTTAGCCCCACATCTATCTCCTCTGCATGAAGCACCTATCAAAGCCAGGATTTCAGCAACAGTGGCAAGTTTCAGCAGCATCCAAAAAAGTGAGACTTGTTCAGCTGGGCAAGCCTGTCCAGCCCCTTGGCTGTTTGCTCCCGCTCGCTCTCCAAGAGCAGCAGCACTGTCTTGCGCTTGGAGAAGCTGCTCCTTCTGTTTTCCAGTGGAATATCTGATGATATTTCAGTTTCCACACTATAATGCTCCTTAATTTGAGTTCAGTTTTTAGCAGCCTGTTTTCACTCAAGAGTACAAGTAAACTCTGAGGGATTTTTTTTCCCTTTTGTTAAGCTCCCTGTGTCAAGTGACCTGGTGTCACATCGTTGGCTGGAGGAATGCTTTTGGCCACAAGCACCGTGGGGTTTGGTAGGAGTTCCTACCTTTATCCAGGAAAGAATCCAAAAAAGCAAGGCTCATTTCTCACTTGTCTTCTCTATGCCCCTCTCTTCCAAAAAACATGCAAGCCAGGCTGGGCAGCAGGGCTGCAGCAGGCCAGCCTCGCAATGTGATAGGAACAGTATGGAAAAAGAAGCTTAATTGCAAGGAAAAGCAGCTGGCAAAGGTGGAATCATGAGTTTGTGTTTTACTCCTCTTCCTTGCATTGTGCAGCAAAGACCTATGTGAATTGGAAGGAGGAACACAGAGGAAATGATAGGGCCTTTATTTTGTGTGCAAGATCCCAAGCTTTCTTGCCTTTTTAATCCTAGAAACCTAGACTCCTGGCTAGGAAATCTTGTAAAACTTTCCAGCTAATGTTATCCCAGGTTAGTGGCATTATTAGCATTGGGAGCAGCAGGGAATCTGTGTTTAGGTGAGACCATGCATTTCTGGCATGCATTTACATTCTTGTCAAATAGTTTTAACTGATTGTAGAAAAAACTACTGGGAGCTGCTAGGGCCTTGTTCAGTAAGGTCATCTTCTGGTGCTGATCTACCAAGTGATTTTTATGCAGTAGGTGTTTTCTTCTGCTCAAATTTACTGTGGTAAGTAAGAGATGTGGGTCATTTAATAACTTAGCCTTTAATTCAGGGACTGGGAAGATGCCCCTTCCCTGCTTTGGTCTGCAAAGCAAAAAACTTCTTCCAAGGACAGTGGAGGAAAGGAGTCTTGATAGTTCTGCTGGCATGGGTTTAGATGGGAAGGAGGAACATGAGCTCACGTACTTTCAACACATGTTGTTTCAACCATCAGCCTGCTTGTGGTCTCTGCTCATGTCCCAGGCCAAGCTGAAATTGTCTATGTGAAATCTTCTATGAGCTTTGCTTACATGACTCTTTTGGCCAAAGACCAAGCCCTTTCCCCAAAGCCTGTCTTCCAGGAACGGCTCAGCATTGGCTTTTGGGTAAGTGTACAGATATATAGCAGCAGACACCATTTTCTGATTTACGCTATGTTGACAAGCACACCTGCAAAATGGTATTCAGTTGCATTTTGACCATCTCTTAATGTGAGGAGATTAGGCACAGTTGGAGTCAGTTCTTTGAATCTTATCCACGGTATTTGGTGGTTTCAGCAGATGTTGTGCTACTTATAAAACGGATGTTTTATACTTGTTTACCTTGTCTTTAAAGGTAGCCCTAGCCTGTAATATTCTGATCTTCAAAATACATTGATGTTTTTCATGTGAGTGCATCACATTTTCAGTTTCAGGTGGCGTATATGTTGTCACTTCACCTTTTTTAAACAGCAAACAAAGCCAAGGGTGCTTCTTAAGAGAATTTTGTGGTCCCAGGGCAGGCAAGGGGACAGGACCTGGGGCCAGGTGACCCAGGGCAGCCCTTCCAGGCTGTCTTCTATCTTGTATTGAAGTAGAGAGTAATCATTATTCAAATTTCCTGCATTTTTTTAATAAGCAAAACCTCTGAACTGGTTTCATGTATATATCAAATACTGCAGTTCAATGCATTTCTAGGCAAAAATTTCAGTTGCCTTTGATACTGGACACTGTCTTCCCTTTCTAGAGAATGATTAAATTCCTCTAGTCCTCCAAATCAGAAGTGTGTGAATGATTAACTATTTTGTCTTATGTCAGAATGTCTTTTCTCCAAGTACTGTTTGCTCTCTGTATTTCTGGCCATCAGATTAAACAAGATGTGTCCATGATGCTTTTATTTTTTTCATTAATTTTGCAGGTAAAGTATATATATGAACAGCTGGTTTTAGTGACCCGAGATTCTAAGCTGCCATGGAACTTCCCTACTGACTTTAATTCTTGCAAGCTTTAGTTAGTTCAAGAGTTCTTATTTGCTTGGGCTTCTGTGCTTGGGTTTTTTCAGGCAGGGAGAAAAAAAAAAAAAAGAAACTCTTGGCCTGGAGCATCCCTTTTAGATGAAGCAGCAAAACAAGTGGGAATGTCTGGGTTATTTCTGAACTCCACTAATGGGGACGTCCTTCATGAAAGAACCAGAATGATGTCACGTGCAGCAGTGCAGGAGAGGATTGGAGCATGCTCCTACCAATTCAGCACACCCCAGAGGTAATCATGGGCTAGTGCCCTATAACGAGGCAAATAACTACCTGATGCTTACTTTGTTTTGTATATAAATGTGTTCATGCATATATGTATATAAAGCATGTATGTATATGAAGAACTGCTTTTACAGCCCCTTAGAAGACAAGGATTTTTAAAGGGAGGTTTGGTTTCTTGTGAATTTCTTTGTTAATCTTTTACTGAGTTCCCTTAGTGTTTTGCTGCAGAAGGTGAGGCTTTGGTCACAGGCTCACTCGGAAGCTTTCTGCTTTACTTTGTATTTCTAGTGTTTCAATGAATCAAAAAGCAAAAGCAGTAATATCTGACCTTCCAAAGCTGGTAATGTCTTTTTTTTTCCTTTTATCTTTGTCTTTTCATGGTGAAGAAATACTGTAAAACATTCAGTATTTGTTTCCAGGTGATCTGTTCTTTTTCACCCTTCTCCTTTTCCCCCTTGAGATGGAGGCCCCTGCCATCCTTTGAGATGGCAGGAATTTTAGAAGATTTATGCAACAGCATAAAAAGGCATTGGACCATGTAGCAAGGGTCAGACATATGGTAACAATGATTGTACACCCCAATAAAGCAGCTTCCCTGCATATATTTGAACGCATCATGAGAAATCTTTCCTGGGTAGCAAAGTGCTTAAAGATACGCCGCATATTCTGATCTTACTAGCTATGCACCGTGCAAAACACATATGGGAACAAATAACTCTTTTTTTCATGCCCAAAATAAGTTAAATACATTGCTGTGTGGAAATGAGATTAAAGTCTTCATTTTCTTTCTATCTTGACTCTAGCTGTTGAGAGTAGCAGCCCCTCAGGTCTCTGGTAATGTAGTCTTCACCTCAAATAGGGATTCTAAAATATTTAAACATTTCTCTCGTGAGGCTTCTTGTTTCCTATTTGGTTTTTGTTGCTAAGCAATGCATTTATACCCCCAAACTTAAAATTTACAACTCTTAAATTGTCCCTCAGCCTTATTCTCCAAACCTCACATCTGTAATGGGTTTTCCATCTGCCAGTTTTCCCAGGTCGCCCCATCCATCCTCAAGTCTGCAGAGGAAAAAGCCTTGTGGTTGAGGGGTTGTTTTTTTTCTTTCCTTTTTTTAGCCTCCATCTGTAATTAATTTCTTGCAAAGCCACATCTGTCTGTTTAGGGCAGGGGAAGTGGGGAAGGGGAGGTAAAAAGTGAAGTCACTCTCTCCCTTTCCCAGTAAAATGCAGAATTTGGCAAGTGCGATTGTAGTTCCTTGGGGCATTTTAGCCTCTCCCTTCCATCCTCCAACCCTCACCACCCCCTGTTCCAGTGCACAGTCAAACATCTTCCAGGAGGGTGAAGTGCTGCTGTTGCTCACTGGTAGTTCTCCTGCCTGTGTGGAGCTTGTGGGTTTGGTCTGTGCTACAGCCCATATCTGAACCACAGTGTGTTTCTACTACTGGGATTGCTGCAAAAGCTGCTGGCATCCCTTGGAAAACTTCCTTCTGTCAATATTTGAATTTTCAAAAACCATACTAAATAGCTGCCATGATGTTTCTTTTTTAAAGACTTAAGAAATAGCCACAGCAATCCCCGTCAATATTCCCTCTCTACCGTCATCTAGTGCAGCTATTCCAAAATTTTTTATGTTCTGCAGACCACCAGGTA
>JAVSBS010022747.1:2118-12282 GCA_033124195.1 Coracias cyanogaster | reverse complement strand
AATAGTCTACTATTTAAACAGAGAACAATTCCTTATGTCATGCATTTCTTTGTAGTCACAGTGTGTATTGCTGGAAAGAAATTATCCTCTCAAGTACATTCAGTGCAGTAGCTTTCATAGGGCTGTCCAAGCCTCAGTCTGTCAGGGCTCTAGCCTGTTAATCCTTCTATTTTGGTCTACAATCTTTTTGTAGATTTCACAGGGGAAGTTAAGTGCACAATGTGTTTCCTGGAGGACTTTGTAAAACTGGTTTTTAGGTTAAGGGTCAATGATTCAAATTCAACAGATTTTATCTAATGGATGTTCTGAAAGCAGCAGAATTAACTTAAAATCCTTGCCAAGATGCTTTAATTGGTAAATAAGCATCTTCTACTTTGGAATGGCAGTTATGGAAGAGTAGAGTACTAGCACATTATTCAAAGGAATTTATTGCTTGCCTTTGCTGTTTACATTCATGAGCAGAAAGACACCCATGCTTGAGGGAAAAAACTGAATATTGTTCTCATGAAAACAATCTCTGAGTTTGGTGGAAAACTTGTCAGCAGTGCCAGCTCCCAGCAGAAAGAAGCCAACACCATTAATATGCGTCACAACTCAACTCGACATAGAGATTGTGTGCATGGGAGGAAAAAAGTAGTGTGTGTTCACGGATGCACTGCTCACTGAGAAACTTCAAGGACAGCTCATCAGCGTATCACACAGTTCGGGCCTCCTTAGCAACTCAGTCTTTGTGGATACTCCTCATCCATCAGAGTAACTCTCGAAAATGTATCAGGAGCTCTGTCAGGATTGAGCTTACGCACCCAAGTGTGGGTGTGCAGAACACGTTGAGAATGTCATTTCTCATCTTCCAAGGTGTCAGAGAAATCACCTGTCAGCAAACCTTCTCAGGATCCACAGTCACCCTTCTGCAATGAAGCAGTGACACATCAGGCCACGGAGAAATACAGCACTCATCCTAATTAGAAGCAGAGCTCAGGCAGTACTGAAGCATTTGCAAACAGTACTAATGTTAAGAAAACTACTTATTGTCCAAATAGAAATGTAATATTAAGTTTGAAATAGTAATGGTCCTTTGCTTGAGAAATATACAGAAGAGCAGATGAAGGCTATGGAAGAGGATAGGGATAAGGGAATGGCACTTCAGCATAGTGTCATTAGCGAATTCTGCCTATGATACCACACCTAATTTGCCACTCTGCAGCAAGTATTTAAATTTATGTGAGTGGTGGAAGTATAGAGTGGTCTAGTGACTCTCAAAATTCGTCAAGGAAAATATTTTTGCTACCTCATTTTAACTAAAGCCTAAGCCTTTCAGAAAAGAATTATTAAATTGCATAAATGTCACCTGCAAATATTACTTCCATTAGAGTACTGCATTGTCTTTTGGAAGAGCAGAAATTCATCAGCCAAGTCAGAAATCACCACACAGTAGCATTAAGCATGATCTTGGGTTTGTATTTAAATCGGTGGAAATTTTGCTCTGGTCTCACTGAAAGCATAGCCTAAAACGAACAAAATTATCTTTGCTTCACCCTACTAAAATCAATGGATGAATCCACCTGCAATGTTTTGACATCCTCCAAAGGTACCTGGCTGAATCCTTGACCTCTGAGAGGTTATGTATTAAATTAATACCAAACTGGTGAAAAGCTAGGTCCTCCAGCTACATATTCATACTCTTATTAGCAAGGTCATCTTGCCCTCCTTAGTCTCACATTATTAAAACCAAGTTCAACTCTAACCTGGTTATTAGATTATGAAGTAAAATGCCCATCTCCTATCTAATACTAATAACTGTTAAAGATCCACAAGGTTTAAGTCAGAAAAGCCAGAATTTTTCTAAAACCAATAAGTCTTTATGAGATTTAAACCTGAATAAAGATTAACATGCTAGTCTTAAAAATGCCGTACCATGCAGAGAAGTATTATAAATGTGGCTCCTAACTACCCCATCTTCCTAAAGCAGCAGAGGATACACAATACTGATCATCTCGGATCACTCTCTTTGGTCGAGACTTTAATAACCTGTTCTAGAGACAGACAGAAGCAGACTTTTCTCAACCCTGAAAATGTAAGAAACATTCCCAGCCTTTCAGAGAATTCCCTGGATATCTTTGAGTATGCTCAAAGATACAGCTTTCACTAAAGGGGAAAGATACAGATTTGAAACATATTTTTTTTTCTAAAATTATTTCTATCATATATCCTGCAGTTTAGAATAGTCGGGCTAAAAATCCTGTTCTCAATTACACCACTTCTATGTGTTTAGTTTTTCTCACATCACAGTTTCACGAGCTTTGCAGTCACCACACAAGTTTTCTAAGGAAAAGGACAGATAGCCTGACAGCTGTAGAGAGCTTACACTGAAAGCATTTAAAGAATCCTTCTTTAATCTGATTTTAGTGGAAATTAAGCTTTACTCATTTTCTATTTGCACCAAAATTAACAGGGTTGATCTCACAAATAACTGGAACATTCCCTGGGAGCCTGTACCATAATGTAATTTGTTAAGATTCCATCTGACCCCTCAAAGGGGATTTGCAGCAAACCCTGCAGTATATTCAGTCTCTGAAAAGCAGGCCACATGGCAGGTCATGGTTAAGACTAGAACTTGGGTATCCAGCTTCCCACAGGCTCTTTCATAACTATTAGATAGTTTCCAGAAAGTCCCTTTTACCCTAAATTACTTTTAAAATACTCATATATTTTTATGAATTCTCAGCATTCACTAACTTTCTGGAGTGTAATCGCCAATAACGTTTTTCCACCACTATTCTTCTCCTTCTCTCTCGTTCTTAAATAGGCATATAGCTTAAGGAAGCTCAAAAAAGCAGGCTGGGTTATTTCACCACCTGGCATTTTTGTAACCTAGCCCAAGTCATTTAGGGTCAAAAGAGACTTTTACAACACTGAGGACCCTGTAACTCACTAGAAACCATTAGTTCATCATTAAAGAACAAATGAGTTATGCTCTCAACCACATGCACTGGTGGAGATTAGAGAGTACTAACAGGGCATGATTAGCACCTTTGCAAGCAAAGAACTTCAAAGGTAAATGCACTGCTTGCCTGATGGCAAAAGGCAGACAGATGTGATGACAGAGGTAGAGCTTGTATTGAAAGCTTTGTTGGGTTTTGGTTTCTTTAAAACCCATGCTTAAACTGTATCCCCCTCTGTGATCATTAAGCACCGGGAATGAATGTTTAGGACTGTTGCTGTAAATGAGAATTTTAAAAAATTCTCATGCTGGTATTTTTACCAGCTTTGAAAACCCTTAAGTGATTAAATAATTTAATTGCAGTCTACTACTAATCCTGAGTGGTACAAAAGTCAGAACATTTTGATGCAAGTATCAATTGTTGCCCAAAAATTTGAGTCCTATGAGGGACCCTGTCTGCAGCCATTAATATGAAGGGAGCTTTGCCTTAACCAGATGATAAAGCCTTAATATTGTGTTTTCGAATTTTTAAAAAGTTTTATGCAGTCACTTCAGTTGGTAAAGTGCCTTAAAACCTCAGAAATTAGTATTAATTTTAAAATAACATGGGAAGCCGTATTCGTTTCCATCTCTAAGTATAGCAATTCCACTCAAGATGGAGACTGTGTGATTTGTTGGGGAGGCTGGGGAAGGATGACTATGCAGGAGGATTTGCAGGGGCTCCACCTGTCCCTTAGCACAAGAAGTTTTGGGTCGAGGCTCAAACGTGCCAGAGAAAGATGGATGAAAAGGATTTGTTGCAAGGCAGGCCTTATAGTTCCCTGGTAATAAAGCAAATGAACCTGCACCATTTCTTAAATGAAATTATATATCTGCAGCCTGAGGCTCACAGAAAGAGTTTGATAATGCTTTTACAATAGGTACAGTTTGTTTAGGCAAACCAGTTTGTCTTGGCTTCAGTTCACCAGCCTGCAAAATGGACATTACCTAACCACAGTTTTGTAAAGCAAGGAACAATTGCAGAGTGCTTTCAGATAGCCTGATGAAAGCTTTTACTTTGTACATTACATTTTTATGGGTGGAGGGTATAGAATATGGAAGGATGTGGGAGTGAGGCCAGATGTGACAACATAAGCAAATAAGGTTCTGAAGAATAACTGCTGTTGTTCTGATCTATTCTATAGGCCAGTCCATCTCAGACTTTTCCATCTCTGACATCTCAATCTCCAGTGCCTTTCACAATGGTAAATACTTGCAGCAAGTACCATGAAGAAAGGCAGTTATTAGCTACCTTTAATCCAATGTCAACACCAGACAAGTAGGCAGCATGCAGCTACCCAATTCTAGGAAGCTCTTAGGTCTTGGTTCACAGGATTGATTTTCCACTTCTAAGTTGTACAAACAGATTTGGAATCAAAGCTTCTGTTTATTTCCAGTGTGGCTGCTGCTCCACAACATGGAATAACTTCTTTGTTTCACAATCTATGAAACACTTGGCCTAATATTTACGTATTTCATAGAATAAGTATGAACACTAATCACCATAAAATACTACCTATTAAAACTGCCTGTAAGAAGAAACAGTGTCTAAGTAATCATAGCGTGATGGACATTAAGTTGAACAATTGATGTTGGTCTTTCAAAATTACTTTAAATGTATTATTTTTATATTCATAACTATTTAATTCCTGTTTCTGCAAAAACACATTCTTAGATGTGTTATTTGCAGGAGTATGTAGCAATCTTGATTTTATTTCTCCATAAGGTTTTCTGTACCCTTTGCTTCAAACTGTCCTTCCCCTGCTCCCCCCGCCATGACACAAGTCATTCAGGTCAACCATGTAACTTTTAATCCAAATTAGATACTTTCAGTAAAATTGTCAGTTAGATACCAAAGCAAATATCTGTATAGAGTCCATCTTTTGAAAAAAAGCTCATGCTATGCAACCAAAGGTTATACTGATCTGTGAGTTCTACTCCAGGATATGTAATTTCTTTCGAAAGCACTTGCATTATGATTTATTTCCATTCACCTGCAGTAGGTAAATGCCTATATTTCCATTTTCTATACACACAGCTCAGCAGAGGCAACAAAATGACAAACGATGCTCTTTCAAATATTTTCCCCCAGCCTTATTTTTATGAATACTTTTGGAAGTGAGGAAAAATATATGCAATGTAGTATTAAACATGTGTGAACTGACAAAGATTAAAGATCAATGGCTAATAAAGTACAAATTGTGACAGAAACACAGTGAAACAACTTTTAAGCTACTTTTATGCTTAACTAGGGTTTATGTAGGTCAATACAAAACATGCAAATTCCCCCACGAGTTTCTTTTGTAGAAAATGTTTTAAAATTTAAAAGAACAGAAACGTTGGGATGGTTTCCCTTCCTGAAATAAAGTCGCCCCTTGCCACAGATTATTTACACATCTTGCTCATAATACTACTACTGAAGAGAAAGTGTTTCATCTCTGAAGTAGACAAAATGTTTCCTGATGGACAGGGTCCAAAACAAGGCAGGATGGAGCAGAACTTGCAACCATATCCTCCTATTCTTGGAACATTCAAATTTCCTCAGCAAGTTTTTCAGGAACAAGATAACGCCAGGGTTCAGCAAGGACACCAACAATACTTCTTGCTAAATACTGCTCCTTTTTTCAGGGTGAGGAAACGAATACACATCAAGTATACTCATTGTTCCGCTGAGCACATAGATACATTTTTGTGTGTGTTTTATTTTCAGCTTCCAAAAGTGTAAATCTTGTGGGTACTATTCTAGAGATGTCCACAAACATGCATATTTCATTTCAGCATCACCAGATGAAACTGTGGACAAAAAGGTGCTTCATGCTGTGCAGTCTAAAAAGGCTGGGGAAATGGCTTCCAGACCAGAAATGCTCTTGCTACCCTTTCACTGGAAGATCTGGTCTTCAGCACATTCCCCATGGAAGAGTAGCAGAGAAAAATGTATAGACTCCAGACAGGAGGGGGACTGGGGAGTGAGAGCCACCTCTCCCCAAACATCTCTCTGCATTCAAAAATGAAAGGCCACAAATTCTGGTTTAAATCCTGCAGTTCTGCATCTCCTGACAAACACTCAACACGCACATTCACCTGCATGCTTGCTCACACCCACTCGCACGCTCAGCAGTCTGTATGCACACGGATGCACCTTCACATTCACTCACACACCTCCCACGTGCCCATTTGCTCACAGACACTGACTCCTGCTCCATCTCACGCTCCTGTGTACTCACTTGTGCTCATTCATCGTACAGCTGCACCCTAGCGCACTCACCTGTGCTTCCCCCCATCCTCTGGGATTTTTTCTTGCTAGAACAATCATTCATTCTTTGGCTATGCATTTTGTACTCCCAACACCAAGTTCTGCAATTTTGTCCGCTATTAAAGATAAATTCTAACCAGGAACTAAGCATCATAATTTAAGAACCTAAAGGAAAAGGAAGACCTTCAGTTTGTACAATTTATGACAACATAAGGTAACAGCACTTTTCATCCACAAAGAGCAGAATTTTTCACAAGCAGCATAGGAAAGTGAAAAGTGCTCTGAGAAGTGCTCTGAACTTTAATCTCTCAAAGATACATCAGATCCTACCCCATCTTTATCCATAAAGCAGTTAAAAAGCTTATACTTTAACTCTGATTTACAATCCAGCCCAAAAAGTGGCATAACTTTACAGAGCAGAAGACAGTTGAGAAATTGCAACACACAATACCAAGGAACATCAGGTAGCAGTGTTCAGCACTTCTCTTTCCATCTGACACCTGATTTGATTCCTTTTTTCTTGTGTATGACAAATAGTGACCATTCCTATTTACCTTCAGCATGCCACTCATTACATTACAGGAGTAGACCTGCATGTCATATTTACGATATAGGTATACAATGGATTTATGCAGTAATATAACAATCCTTTGCATTTTATGCTATCATTTTCCTAGCAATTCCATTATTCCTAATACTTGCTATTTTGACCACCACTTAGCATTGCACTGATGTTTTCACAGAACTTTCTTATTACACATTCACAATCTAAGCAAAACAAGAGCTAGTCCAGAGCTTGCCATTTTGGATGAAAAAAAAAAAAAATCCCAAGACTGCTTTTTCTTCAAGGCAAATCAGTTTACATTACTAACATATCATTTGCTGCTTTATCACCCAGCTACTATTACAAAATACTCTGTGGATCTAAAGTAAAAGGTCAACTTTCCATTTAATACTAATTCCTTGTCATTAGCCAATTTTCTCACACCATTCTGTACGCTCTTTGGCATCATTTATGGTAATACTGAAGCACAAAGGACTGGTAGAAATCACTGGAAAACATCACTGCTGACTTCCCTCCCTTAGTCCAAGGTTTATAAAAAAATAAACCAAAAAACCTAAACACCACAAGAATAAAATCTCCATGTTGACTCCCCCTTTTTACCCTGCACTAACTGACAATTGCATACATATAATTATGATGGTACAGAAGTAGATACAATTTTTAAATAGATTTTTAAAAATTACTACTACAGTCTTGTAAATATCTGACAGTTAGCTTTAGCCTAATGATGCAACTGATCTGCTTTACAATGACAGTGGCATTATATAAACTGTAGAGGACTTGAAAAAATATGTAATAATACAAGAAGTCAAATAAAAACTGCATCAGAAAGAGTGCTACATTTTAAATACTTATAGTACTTCTTGTTATGCATGAGATGTGTGATACACATACACTGTATGCCCTTTACCACAAGTCTTTTTTCTACTTCTAGTATTTCCATTAGTGAAAATAAGAAGCCAAAGAAGTGCTGTAACTTGCACTTCTTGTTGTAACCACAGTACTTTTTACTACTTCTTTTTCTTGCGGTTCATTATTATCTCGTTTCCAAGATACCCTTTCCTCAGTTGAGAGTACCAAATTAGCTTGTACCAACTTAGATGCCTTACCTCCTCCTTAAGCAAAATAACATTCCTCTTCTGTCTTCTCTTTGTGACTTCTCCATGTTGCTTCAAGTCTGGAATTATCTGTGTATCCTGTACCATTCGTATTTTTCTACACCTTCAAAACTGTGAAATCTGGTTTTTTTTGTTTGGTTGGTTTTTTTTAACTAGGCTTTCTTCCTCAATTTACTTTGTTTTTGCCTTCTGAACAAATTATGAGTCTTGCCTCAGCTCTAAGTATAAGCATTTTGGAGGCAAGACTGCACCTGTTTCTCTGACCATATCTCCTCCTTTGTTTCTAAAGCCCCCTGCATCTTTACTAGGCTGTGGTAAATGTGCACGTAAGTAATCTTTCTCTGCAGAATATTCTCTGCCTAATTCCTTTCTTAAAGTGTAGAGCTTAAATTTTCAAGGAAGCCTCCATTCTCTAATCTTGAAAGTCCTGAGTCACTGGCTCATTTAGAAAAATATATTTTATAAAATCTTACAGAAATGCAAATACTTAAAAGGAAGTAGGCATAGACCTAAACATATGACTAAATATTTTGCTGCACCAAGGCCTAAGTATTCCTGTTTCCAAATAAATTTACTTAGCTGATAAATTTCTGCTTAAGAGTCACTGAATTTAAAAGTGGAATCTGATTAAGCATGTTTACCTTTATAAAACATGTCCAGTTGAAACAGAACCCTCTTTGATCAGAATAAGATTTATTATTGTTGTTCTCGGGTAGTCACCTTATTAAAACTCAGTAAACAAAATTTTATAATATGAAAACATTTATTTCTCCTTATCCTTTTCAACGTTGTCTAAGTTCACAGTATATTTTATTTTTCCTTTCACTTACAGTATACAGAAAGAGAAAAAATATTTTTTATCATTTTAAAATTAGAAAATCAAGTCTGAAAATTAATACATCACTCTGAAATCTGCAGCAGAAAGCCAGCTAGGTACATGCCCAAGAAAGGAAAGGCAGGGATAAGAGATAATACAGGACAGCTTTAGCCTTACAAACTTTTACAGACAAGGAGCTCTCTTGTTCTGTGCCTGACCTGTTCAGTAGCTAACAGAAGAGGAACCTGGAGTTCCTACTGCTGCAATATAAATAGTTGCAGTTACACTGATAATTCATCTTTACTCTAGAATTTGGGTTTTGATCAACACCAGAAGACGATGGATTCCCCTCCCCACCCCATCTCCAAACTAGTGTAATGGAATTCTCCTCAAGAGCTGCAATAAACAGGTTCTCGTTGTATGTCATTGAATAGATGACTCACACCAAAACAGGAATAAGAAGTCTCTAATAACTAACCAGAACAATCCATCTAGTTTTTCATCCCAGTTAATCACATGACATGACCAGAAGCAGATCCACCAAGAGACAAGCTGCAGGCACTCCCAGTCACAAACAGGCACACATCCCACCCCACGGCTGTGCTCACGCTGCCACATGTGCCCCAGGTCATGGGAGAGGGCACTGGCACAGCCCCAGAAAGCTGGGGATCCTCCCCACCCAGAGGTTCTCCACTCTTCAGCTAAAGCAGATTCCAGCCTGACATGAAATAGCCACATAGTGATGGGATAGAGAAAATTAAATAGTGGAACTGACTAGGCTGTGGTACTTATCAGCTTGTGATTCAGAGAGGGTGAAAGCAATCTTGAAATAGTCAAAGCAATGACAGAAATCATCTCCACGCCAAGCAGCAGGCCTTACAACAGCATGGGACCTGCAACAAGACAAAAAAAAAAAATTCAGCTGCTGGTTATTTGTTTCCAAAATGACAAAATCTTGCTGTTTGTTTTTTCTACTAAGGGGTCATGTATCTCTAGTTTCGTATAGAATAGTTGCCATGCCATAAGAGCATGTCGTGGTTCAATTCACAGGAACTTACTAATGAATTCTTACTTTTGGCTTTTGAAACAACAAGTTAGAAACATTCCCTCCTCCTAGCCTGTACGGGATTCTTAAAAGTGACTGCAATTTTCAGCTCTGAATTGCAGCATTTGGATTAGTTCTATACAAAGTCTTTTCTTCTGAATTTCATTTCCTAGAAAGGCTTGTACTAGCTGAAAGTAATAATACAACGCTACCGCAATTCTACAACAGAAAGATGTGTCTTGCCTCAGTAAATTCATCTCAGTCCCACATATCAGCTACTAGAGTAAAACCATCTATGCCTGAGTTAACAACAGAAGATCTGGCAACTTCCCTGCGTAAAAGGCAGACAACACAATAAAAAAACCTGTTAAAATTACAGCCAAATT
>JAVSBS010022745.1:2434-29703 GCA_033124195.1 Coracias cyanogaster | reverse complement strand
TTCTCATCTTATTTTCCTCCCCTTTCTTTTTGCTCTGCTGAGGAGGGAGAGGGGAAGGAAAGGGGGTGGTGATAGAGTGGCTTGGTGGGCACCTGGCACTCAGCCAAGGTTAACCCACTACACACACTCACGCCTCCCTCTCCCCTAAATAGGTCAAGCATAAATCTGTCAGCCCAGAGTTGAGGGCACAAGTTCCCTGTTTGCCTGCTGAAGTTAAAGAGTTAACAGAAACCTGGGTTTATTTGGGGATTTTCTATGTGCGCACACACACATCCATCCATCTATCTGAGCAAAATGTTACTACCATATCTTAGAAATGTGAATACTGCTGGCTTGAAGAAAATGGGCACAGTTCCCTTTTTAGAAAGAACAAATTGTTCAGAACAAGGACAAATACAATAGAGAAATCAGGCACTGACTTCACTTCTGCTGTTTCAAGCTTCTGATACGTGCAGCTCTGATAGTCCTTGCACGATTTTTTTTAATAGACCCAACATTGTTCAAGAATCTTCCCATAATTACCCAATGCTCTCAAGAGCAAATATTTACAGTGAGGATTTTTCTATTATCAGATATGTGATAAATCAGACGTGTCATGATCTGCTGGTTACAGACAGGAGAGAGCTATTGCCTGCAAGGCCAGAGTAACTCAGTGGTGCAGATACTCACTTCTCAAGTGTATTTTAGATAGAAAACATGGCTGCAAACTGCACTAAAATGTGAGTGAAACTTTCACTCTAGAGTGAAAGCACTTTTCTGTAGTTACACCACAAAAACAGGGATTACAAAAAAAGAGAAGCAGAGCTCAAACCCATCATCACACAGGTTGAACCTGCAGCTACATCTCCAGTCAACCAGGATGTGAAACCTGGTGCTGGAATCAGCCATGCCAGAGTTCTCAGCAGTCCAGAGACATATGGAAATCCTAAACCTGCCCTTATGCTCTTCTGAAAGCTACATATTGCTCCAGTCTTTGCTGGGGTTTTAATTAAACTAATTACCACAGTTTTATCTGAGTTAATACCTTTTCTCCTCAGGACACACTGCATCATGAACTCCAGGGGAGATGCAATAGTAAAAAGGCTAATGTTACTTAGCTTAATCTTTTTCCCCAATACACAAAAATGAACTTATAGCCCCACAGCAATTTCAAGCTACCTGATTATCACCTCCAAAGATTACTTGTCTCAGGATGGAATCATTTGATGCCTCTGGATGACTAACAGGGATACCAAAGGAGTCAGGAAAGCTTTTTCAATGCTACATTTATTTTTCAGGTATTTGACTTAGAAGCATAGAATCATTAAGGTTGGAAATTACCTATAAGATCATCACGTCCAACCATCAATCCAACACAACCATGATCACTAGACCATGTCCTGAAGTGCCACTTTACACATTTTTTTTTAACACCTCCAGGGATGGTGACTCCACCACTGGATTTAATAGCTATAAAGTAAGAACAACAAAGCAGCATAATTTTTTCAAGTGACAGTTGTCTCTTCTCTCAGTTAATCAAGTTCAGTAGCCATTATAATAAAGCTTGAACCTCTAGTGTTGGAGAAGATGGAATTTAAATTCCTTTCTGCCATCAGAAAACAACAGGAAAATAGACTACACAGCATGCAGAGTCCTTACGGGATTTCTTGAGGTCACTAACAAGAACTAAGGTGCTCTAAAAAATAAATTTCTATAGAAGTTTGTCTTCCTATGTTTTCAAGAAAGAATGTTATTCTAAGCAAATATTCCCATGCTGCAGCCACAACTGTCATGAAAACATCATGCGTTAGAGCCTGGAAGCGTAAGAGATAGGACCAAGAAGAACTTCTTGCTAATTAGACATGAAGCTGGCTTCCTTTAAAAACTTGTTAGATAAAAAGCCTCAACTGATCTATTTTCCATTACTCTGAGTTCAGGCAATTAAATTTAAATCACAGAGAAGTGCTAATGATTATTTTTCAAGTCAGCTTTTCATTACTGAAAGCATTCTTTGCAACACAGCAAACCCTAAATCTCTTTTCTAATCCTGGCAATCCCTTTCACTTGCTTTTGACTGACTGTAAATCTGAATGTTGGCATTCACCTCTCAACTAAAGGTGTTGATCTATGTCCTGAACACAGATCTAGGATTTTTCTGGAGCATAGATTTTTCTGGATGTCTCACCACTTTTGTATCTGTGGACAAATGAGTATTTGGAGCAAAAGAGTGAAAAAAGACAAGAGGGCTTGACAAGCTTCTGTGCCTTAATTTGCATCAGCTGCAGGGCAGATCATAGGTGGGCTGATCTACTAATGAGATACACATTCTCCTTTCTACCCAACATCTTTAGTAACCTGCTCCCTATTGGCTTCACACCATCTTCAGATGAGAATCTCCATTTATGCCCATTAACAGCATTCTCCAGATTCATTTGTAGCTGGGGAGCATCCAAGCTCCCAAAGGTTATTGTTGAACAGCACTAGACAGCAGAAGAGCAGCGGGACAAGGGAAGGTTGAGTGGCTGCACTGGAGCAAGGAGAGGCTTAGGCAGATGGAAGGCAAGCACAGAGAAAGCAGATGAGAACAAGCATGTCAGGAGTTCTCCTCAAGCTGGTACTGTCTCAGTTGTGACACCCCAGGTAAAGCATCCCATACAGATTTGTCAGAGGGCAAGAAAGTTGGTGACAGGGCTGGAAGGAATGTCTTGGGATGAGCAGCTAAAGACTTTGGGCTTGTCTTGTTTGGAGAAAAGGTGGCTGACAAGCAACTTCATGGCTCTCTACAGCTTTCTGAGGGGGGGAAAGTGGAGAGGAAGGTGCCGATCTCTTCTCCCTAGTATCCAGTGATAGGACACATGGGAATGGTTCAAATCTGCACCAGAAGAGGTTCAGACGGGACAGTAGGAAGCACTTATTTACCAAGAAGGTGGTCAAACAATGGAACTGCCCAGAGAGGCAGTCAATGCCCCAAGCCTGTCAGTGTTTGGACAATGTCCTTAATAACATGCTTTAACTTTTGAACAGCCCTGAAGTGGCCAGGCAGTTGGACTAGAAGATCACTGTAGATCCATTCCAACTGAAAGTATTCTATTCTAACCACTTGATTACTCTGGAGAAGGATCCCATACTTCCACAGCCAGGTAAGAGAGTAAGCCTTCCTGCCAAAGCAATAAAAGCTTTTTTTGGATGTGAGGGGCTCAGTCCAAAGCACTCTGGAGAGCACATGCAAATGATTGCTACTGTAGGATGTGAGAGTCTCATACAGATAGATCCATTTTCTTCATTGTTACCCACAAATCAGCATCAAGGCTCACCACCAGCCTACAGGATGGTAGTTCCATGGCAATTCCTTCTTGCATATAGGCTGGATTTATATCAAGAAATAACCCCACTTGAAGTGCACACATGCTGCCCTTTGAGTAACTGGTGTTTTGCTTTATCAAAAAAGCAGAGTGTAGTTTTGGGTACCTTGGTTACAGACAAGCAGCAGCACAGGGCAGCACCAGGTCAGGCTGCTGGGGCCCTGCATTAAGTTCCTCTCTCTGCGGAGAGCATCTTTAGCAGGACAGAGCTACCCAAACACCGCTTGACCTCTGTACACTTTGGCATCGCTAACACCCTTTTTTTTTCCCCCCTCCCCTTTTAAACTCACCCTGCAGGACACAGTCTTTTGAGAAACCCTGTGCAAGCTCATCTGTTTTCATGCCAGCACAGCCTTTCCTCCCCTTCCTCCTCTCTCTTCCCTTCCCCATTACTCTTTTCAAGATCTAAAAGAAAACACTATTCAGATACTTAAAGGTTACAGTTCACTTTTTTAGTTCAGCAGTACCTAAAAGAAAGTATTTCTGCTAAAAGGAAAGAAAATAAACAGGGTGTCCTTTGGATAAAGGACAGCAGCAGATTTCCTTGAGGTGCTCTCTATGTCAAGCAAAGCAAGACCTTACAGAAAGTTTTCTCCTCTGTACAAGTATTCTGTAATTAGCGCAGGAAACTGATAGCTAGGTTAGTTTAAGCAGGTGCTTTAAATTTTGCCTGAAGTGCATCAGGGAAGAATGCACAGCAAGAATAGTAACTCCAGGAGAGGCGAGATGACAAATCGCCATTCAGTCTCAAGCTGTTTGCAACCTAAATATCTATCCCCAGCCCAATGCAACAAAGCTCTCTAATGATTTTTATCTCTGCAAGGTGAAATTAAATGACATTATAACACAAATCTCACCAATTCCCTATTCAGGGCCAATGTTTAATAGCACAGATTAGTTATGAAACTGCTGCAACAGCAACAGACATTCATGTGGTCTTGACTGTTCAAATACCAACAATAATTTTAAGGGACAAGTTCACCCCTGTTCTGACCTAATTAATTTAACATATTAACACCTGAGAAATATTTGACACACTCCCCCTCCCCCCCCCACCCCCCGCTGTTTAAATTCATGATTTAAGCACAGGCTGGCCAAGAGGTACCAGGATTATATGACAAACATGACAGATCAATTGTTCCACGTTGTAAGAGAGCCATTAAAAATAAAATGAGGATTTAGTCAGTTATTGACAGAGTCTCTGGTGGGGCCCGAAGCTAAATGACTTGCTGCAAAATGAAATTATGGAAACTGGAGAGTCAATCAAAACATTGCCTTAGGTCATCTCACCACCTCCAGCCAAAGCAGAGCCATTGCTGAGCATCTCTGCCCCAAGGGTTGATGTTTTTGGTGTCAGAAACTCATCTGTAACACAGAAAATGATTTTATTGTCTCCTAAATCTCCTGCTGTGAAGTCTTGCAAGCATCCACATGAGCTTCCTGGTTTAAACCACCTCCTCACTAGGAGGTACGTGCCACCCTGAGCCACCTTCTGCGCTCCTGCCATGCCAGCTGCACTATTGCAATGAATCTCTTGAACTTTTGCATTATCTGGGTGGTTATTTGGCAATACACGTCAACTAACTCCTAGCACATTTCCCACTGCTCTTTCTGTACTAGTCAAGAGCAAGGCTTGCACCCAAACTGTTGGTTCTGCCCTAACAAAAAAAAGACAATATGCCTTAAAATTAGAAAAGGAATTTACCTAATTCTCAGATATTATAATTTCTTGTTCAGCTGTATTCTATGTAAAAAAATAAGAAAATGCCAACAACCCCATACCCCACCCACAAGAAAACCCAGCTGCAGATATATCTGTCTGGGACATGCCTTAAAATTTAGAGCAAGCACCTCAATTTGCCAATTGATGGATGCCAGCTTGGCTGTCACAGTGAGGACCAAACAAGGGCAGCTCCAGAGCTAAAACCAGCTCTACAGTTCACATTAGAGAGCCCCAACACTGCAGCTCAGGACACTAGCAACATCTACCACCTGCAGCTGGGCCTGGGAAGAGGAGGAGCACACAGCCTAGATCTTCAGAGGAAAGCTCTTTCATGGGAAGGTGACAAATTGGGGTTATTTTCTTGCAGACACCTTTCTCCCACTCCCTAGTCCTCACCTTCCCTCCCCATGCCTGTTCGGGAAGCAACTGCACAGTTCCCCCTGATGGGCCTTCTTCACCCATCCACCTCTCCCATCAGAAACTCCAGTTGCCTCACCAGACCCTAACTCCAGGCTGAAGAAAAAAAAAAAAACAAAACACACACACAAAAAACCCACTGTTCTCTCATAGCTCTGATCTAGAGCAGAGAAGAAAGTGATGCTTAAGAGATAGTAAATCTGTCCCAGCTCTGGCTCTTCCCAGTTCCCTTCATCTCACCAGTCTTTGGTCCCCACATATGTAAGGCTGGGAGACACCTCAGCATCCCAAGACAGCTTGAACCTCTTTCTACAACAGTTGAGGGGTGGGCAGTTTAATACAGTGCAGGGCACATAAGTGATGCTGAGAAAGCCAACTCAGAGAGATGCTATTTCTGGCTTTACTAAGAAGCCAATCAATGGCATGAAACTCAATTTGATTAAGAACAGGACTAATATACAAGAAAACTGTACAGACCATGACTACACCACCATCTAGCCCTGAATCCTCTTTCAGATATTGGACATGAGTAAGAAATTGGAGGGTGGGGAGAAGTAAAAGACCAAAGGAAGTATTTAGTGCTTCTTTTCTGGGATAGTCTCTCTGCTTCCAGCAATTGGCATCTCAGGGACTTCCTAAACCACAGTAAATGCATACATTGCATTTAGGTCTTTGCAGGATCAGGACTCAAATTACTCAAGGGGAAGGGCCCCTTAGCTCATCTGTGCTTCTTCACAGCAATCCCCCATCTTCTGAGTGATTTGCAGCTTTTGGTCCATTTTTATTTGTCTGTATTTGTTGCTGCAAGGCAAAAATTTCATCTGATTAATATAATAGTGTGGATTTCTGAGGTACGTTTTTAATCCACTTCTTGCTATAGTATAATTTAGCTTGAAAATGCTAGTATGCATTGTCACAAGCCTTTCTAAACTCAACAAATGTAATAAATGTGGAAAAAATAACAAAACGAGTATAAATACCAGTACGTATTTGTAAAGATATACATACATAAAGATGAAAGCAGAATCAGAAAGAGGGACATCACCAAAACTGCATTAATGAAACACACAATGCTTGGCCATGGATTCCCTCCTTGTTCTCCCCAACTTCTTTATTTCCCAGAACAATTCCGAGGCTACACTTCCAAATTATCACTTCATTTCCAGTGCCTCCTCTCCACAACTAACAAAATCACTGCTATAAAACTTCTCCTTTTTACAGCCAAGATGGGAAACCCACTATTAGATTACACGTTCCCTCCCTTGTAAAATAAAGAGGGAAATGCCATTCCAGGAAATGAAAATGTTAAAAAAAGACCAACCAAACAAAGGCAACTCCTGCACACACTGTTGTGCTTCCCCTTTGAGTCAGTAAGAAAGAGGAAGGAAAGTAAAAAACACAGATAAATTAAATGCAAGGAGGAGGTGTGGATGCAGCGCGTTTACCCCGCTCAGAGGGGAGGCTGCAGAGCGCCGCGCACTGCGTACGGACACCCCAACCACCAACCCCAGCCACCAAAGTGTTTACAAACACTTTGAGCAAACCAAACAGGGACTTTCATTGTCCCCACTGCACTCATGTCACCCGTCCCCCAGTGCTGTGATTCCAGAGAGAGCCTGCCAGAGGACACACAGTGCCAGTTACACAAGAGAAGCGCAGAAGCAAATATGCAGCAGAGGGAGGGGGAAAAAAAAAAAAAAAAATCAGCTCAGCTGCACACTCTTTTCCTATTCTCAGAACAGCCTCCAAGTCAGGCTTTGGAGCGGATTAACTTTAAAAAGCACCGAAAGATGCTGACGGATTTGAGGCGAGCAGGACCTCTCTGTGCACATGCAGTTCACTGCCACCAGCCCAAAATTAGATGGCTGGCATCTGCAATCAACTGCAGAGATAATGTAGTTATAGAAGGGGATAAAACCTTTTGATGTTACGTACTACGGAATAAAAAAGAAACAACCCAACATTTAGCACGTCACACTAATATCCCAGCACTGTTCACGTAAAGATCTGAACTGCACTTCGCCGACAGCAAGGAACAGGGAAACAAAAAAGCCACGCTAAAATGAAGCTCTGCGGGACCACAAAGTTTTTACAAAGTTCAAAATACACGCACTTCTTGTATTTAGAATAGAAGGGAAAGAGGCCGGACTGATCATTTGGGAGTTGAAGTCAACCCCCGGGCTGCCCAAGCGACAATTCTGAAGGCGCGTACTCATGATGTGGCTTGGAAAAGAAACCTGGACCAAGCGCAGGCAGCCAGAACTGGGAGCCAGTTTGACTCCAGTCCCTCCATTTCCCTGCAAGAGGGAAGGAACAAGGGTGTCAAAACACAGAAGCTGCAGGACCGTGGCACAGCAGCGCCGCAAACCCCATCCTGAACCAGACATTTATGCGACTGCCTCAAAGATTTTGTTTTTCCCCCAGGAAGCCCGGGTCTCAAAGGGGCTGAGCAGCACTTAATGACAGCAATTACCCGTCACATTTCCCGCTGTTACACCGCGCAGAAGACAAACGGGACAAGGCTCCCCGCCGTTCCGGACCGCGCTATTTCGGGCGCCCGGCGCATCCCCAAGTTGCGGGAGTTTCCCGGCGGCTGCGGGACGCGCACCGCGGCGGGGCCAGAGGGGAGCAATACCCAGCTCCGCGGTTCTTCTTGCATTTACGGGGCGGGCTGCGGGTTCCCCCCCTCCCGTTTTTCAGGCAATGCCGGGGAAAGGCGGCGCAGCCCCGCCGGGGAGCGCACAGCGCCGGGAAGCGCATCGGGAGACGCAGGGAGCTGGGGAAGGGCGGATGTAAGAGGCGGTAAAACACACACGCAGAAAAGAAGAGCGCAGAACTTACCTGGTTTGGGATTTTTCCTCCCTCTCCACGACCATAAAACGAGGCGGGAGCCAGGCGCCGGTCACCGGCGACGAGAGAAGGCGGGCAGCCCCGGGCCGGCCCACGGCGAGGACAGCGGGGCCGGGCGCGGTGCAGCTCCCACACCCCCAGGGGCAGGTGCCGAGCCGCCCCGGGAGCCGTGCAGCCCCGCGGAGATGGGTGCAAGGCAGCCCGCTCCCCCGGGGATGGGTGCTAGCCACCGGCCCGGCGCAGGGCAGCTGCCTGGGGCGGGTGCAGCGGTGCCGGGCGCAAGGCGGCCCCGCTCGGGGATGGGTGCTGAGCCCCCCGGGATGAGCGCTGGGCCACCCTCGGGCCAGGACAGGCCCTCCCGGGATGGGTGCAGCGGGGCTCGGGGCAAGACAAGCCTTCTCGGGGACGGGTGCAGGGCCGCCCCCGGCGCAGGACAAGCCTCCCGGGCTGGTGCAGGAGCAGGGCCGCCCCGGGCCGGTGCTAGGAGGCCAGAGCAGAACGGCCGCAGGAGCGGGGTCCCCCCGCCGTGGCCGGCAGCGGCAGCAGGAGGCGGCACCAGCCGAGCACAATGAACGGCGGCGCGCCCCCGCGGCCGCCCGCTGGGCAATGACATCACCCCTCTCGCCCGCCGGGGCGGGGCGAGCGGCGCGGCCGCCGCCTCCCCATTGGCTGGCGGCCACCTGCCGCTGGGGCTTCTGGGGCTTGTAGTTTACGAGGCAAGGCCGCCGCGCGGCAGTGGGCAGGGCGGGGACTCGGCTTCCCGGCAGGCCCCGCGCCGCGCGGCAGTGGTGGGGAGCGCGAGGGAGACGGTGGGGAAAGAGGAGGAGGGTGAGGTGGCGGCCGCCATGTTGGTGGCGTGGGCCGCTGGTGGCTCGGGAGGAGCGACCGGGGAATCGGGTTAAGATGTCGCAAAAGGGGCAGAGTGGGAGTCAGGTGTTGGTTCGGGGCGGTGGGAAGAGCTTGTGCGAGGGGGTGAGAGAGAACGGGGAAGCTGAGGAGCTGTTGAGGGGGGCGCGGCGGGTTGTGGAGGGCCCTGAAGGACATCGCGAAGCGGCCGGTTGTCCCTCGGTGCCCGCCGGCTCTTCGTAGGGGCAGGGCCTCTCCGTGGCGGGAGCGAGGTGAGGAGTGCGAGTCTGCTCTCGGGCCTCGCCCCCTTTGCGGGCGGGAGGGGGTCCCGGAGTCCCTGGCAGCGGGGCCCTGAGGCGGGCGGGCCGCGGGGGCTGAGGTGGGATGTGCAAGGAGCTGGGCGAGATGGAATGGGCGTGAGAGGGGCTGCTGGCCGCGGTTGTCAGGGCAGGCGGCTGCGGTGCATGTCGGGGCAGGGATGGTGCTGGGTTTGGTCGGGGAGGCTACTGTGTACTGCGCAGGAAGCCGGGGCGGCTCCGGCGGCCTTTGGAGTTGTGCCCCCTGCGCCCTCCGGCGAGAGGGGCCCCCTGCGGGCTCTGTGGCTGCCGAGGGGTTCGGCCCTTGCCTGGGATAGAGACCGTGGCTTAAAGAGCGGGGCTGAACTCTTGGCCCTGGTGCGGGAGGCCCGGAGCAAGCTGGGCATGCACTTGTCACACACCAGGTGACAGCCTGTGTTCGCTGATTTGGGGTTCCTTAAAGGGTTGTGGCTGCTGTTGATCACTGCACTAATAGTATGTGACTGTCATAGATACGTGGCTTAGCGTGACCAGCAGGAGGAGCTTTGCTTCCTCCTAAAGGCAGTTGTCCTCAGTATGACCATAGAGATCTAGATCAACCTTGAAAAAGCCGAATGGATGAGGTGGTGTAAGACCTCTCAGCGTGGCAGGGGAGCAGCCAAGGTAACTTGCTTCCCTGTTTTTGACC
The DNA here is from genome assembly GCA_033124195.1 of Coracias cyanogaster. Classification (NCBI taxonomy): domain Eukaryota; kingdom Metazoa; phylum Chordata; class Aves; order Coraciiformes; family Coraciidae; genus Coracias; species Coracias cyanogaster. The sequence goes on along the minus strand of JAVSBS010022745.1, from coordinate 19,542 downwards.
TGTGCTTGCTCTCTAGTGTTGGCATAGCTTAGCCAGCTGACTAGGTGCTGTCTGAGTTCCAGCACACCCTCTGGCTGGTGTGTAGGAGGTAGGCTAAATTTTGAGCAGCGCGTTGTAGACTTTCCTGAACATCATCCCTGCTTGTGCTAGTCTCTGTGTCAGGGTGTCGGAAATGATCCGTTCACCAAATGAGAATTAAATCTCACGTTAGGCTTAAGGAGGTTGGAGTTCCCTGAAATAATATGTGAAAGATCTTCACTGAAAACTAGAAGGGAGAACACTCTAGTATTGCATGGTTTGTGAAATAACACTGTTTCTAGTTACAGCTGATTCCTGTGAAATAAAGTATTTTGTTACTTCAAGAAGATGATAAATTGAAAAGAATTTTACAGGCTCACTGGAAGTCTTGGTTAAAGTCCAGGAGTGGTATAGCTCAGGAAAAAAGGGGTTAAAAGTTTTTATTTCATGCTTTGGCTCCTCCTGGAGGTAAGTACAATGCATTTGCTCAGGATATCGCCTCACAGATCTGCGTAGTCTTGTTTACCCCAAGATATACTTGAATGTTGGAGGAAGGATGTCATGAGATGTTCTGTGATGCAGGTACTTTGCCTGAACCTGGCAGCTTTTCAAGATTTGTTGATATTGCAGCAATGCATACCATTCTTCTGTCTTTTGAAATCCAGCTCTTTACAGTTAAAGAATCTGAACCCGGTGCTTGCCTTCCTGTAAAACGCCTGGTGTCCTGGGACAGGAGGTGCTTCTCCCCACTCCCAGCCTGTCCAGTTTCGCCATATTCGTTGCTGAAGAAGAGGAGCAGAAGGAGTGTAATGTTCTGTTTGCTGCTGTAACTTTCAGTGATAGTTGTGTACATCTGAAGAATTCTGAATTAGAAGCACAGCCCCTTTTATTTCTTTCCTACTTCTGATTCTTCTCTGCACAGATACCTTTAGATTAGTTGTGCTGTGGGTGGAAAAAAGAGGCAGTGGTGATGGCTTCTGTCACAGCAGTTCCCACCGTAGACTTCTAGCCTGTGTTCATACCTGCAGCCGATACCAGGTAACGATGGTAGGTATTGCGGTGGGACAATTCGGGGGAGCTTGGTTGTCTTTTCTGTAACCGGTAGGAAACATGTATGTGGAATTTTCATCCAGGAGGACTCTGCAGACCTAGTGACAGTGTGTTTTGATAAACTGGTGTAGAAGCGATTGATTTTAGCTGCACTGATTCCTGCTCTTCCTTCCATTCCCCCTTGTCTCAGTGCTGCTGCTCAGGAGGAGACGAGAGTGTATCCTGCTTTACAGATAATTTTATTTTGTTGTTTATACCACATTTCTTTATCTGAAGATGTAGATGCCATTGGTGACTCAGCTAAGAGTTACTGCTCGTAGAAGAAAAGGAATTGACTTCAGAAGCTGCCTAAAGTAATGGCTGGTGCAAGAGACGAGTGGAGCAGCTTTGTGTGTGTGTGTAGTTCACGTTCATGGGTTTGAGAGTGTCTGATACCTGTCAGCGTATGAGGCTTACTCCAGGACCACAACTTGTCAGGAGACATTAATAATGAAACCTAACGTGGTGTGTATCTCAAACTTGGATTCTCTGTTAAAGCGTTAATGTCCAAGTCTCTTTTGATGCAGCAGGTCTTCATTGCGAGATCCACAAGGGGCTCATGATCCTGTTACAGAAATAAGTGTTGTCTTGGCCTTTCATATGAGAAGATGTAAGGTGATGACCGAACCACAGGCCTGCCTTTGGCGTTTCCCAAATTCATGGGTATGCTCGGGTTTCATACTGTTCATGTAAAGTTACGGCAGTGTCTGCATGGCGCTGAGCCTGTGAAGCTGGGACGTGTGTCTGTACTTGAGCTCCTGTGGTGACATCCTGCACTGCGGAGACTATGGGTTGGCTGTGTGAATAAAGTGACTCAGGTAAGCAACTGCCCCGTGTCTAGAAAACCAGGAGAAGCAGTTCGAAGACCCTGCAGGAGGAGTGCGGAAGATGAGGATAAGTAGAAATGTGTGATGCCTTTGCTCAAAGAAGAAATGGCTTAATCCAAGTTTAAGTTCATACGTAGAAACATGGCTTCGTGTATCAACTTGTATTCTGACAAGTTCTTGCTCTTAATGAAAACTTCAAGGGTTTGGGTGCTATAAATGGAGCCTTCACCGGGTGGTACACCAAGTCCAGCTCTGCAGTCTGTGAGAAATACACAAGTGTGCAAGATTAAATGTAGAGATAAGTGATAACATCGTTTTTAAGGTGTCTTGGCACCAACATCCATGTCAGTGCAGCATGGAGAGCTGGCAGGGTGTTGGCTGCTCTCAGTTCTTGCAAATTCCCAATATGAAAATGAGCTGGATGAAAAGATTTCCATGGCCACTCAAACAGGGAGTGGAATACAGTTTTTAAGGGTGATTGATGCAATCTGTACTAGTCCTGGCACGTAAGTTCTGAAATCCCATTTTCATCATTAGCCTAGCTGTAAAGCTTGGTTGTCCGCAGTCCCCTCAGGGGCATGAGCAGAGTTGAAGTGTCACTGACCAACTGCTGACTTCGAAGCTTGTGAAGGAAGGGTGTCAGCTCTGCCACATCAAAGTTACGGGACAGATTCTGGAGGCTGAAGAAGTTGCTATGAAGGTTGTAATGGCCTTCCTGCGGAGCGGTTACCCAGAGTGCTACCAGAGCTGGGAGGTGAGCATTGAGAGAGAGAGTGTGGCTGGGTAGAGTGTGGAAGTACTTACTGCTTGCAAGTATCTTGACAGAGAGAGATACACTGTGTTTACTTTGTTTCTTAAACAGGGAGAGCTTGGAAAACCAGGCAAGAGTAGAAGGCTTCTGTGCCTTTTTAAGTGTTCACAATGAAATTGTGGGCTGGAAGCCCTTAACCAGTTTCCAAGAAGAACCTAGTATTCCTGCATGGCCAGAAACACTTGTAAAGCTGTGAAAGTAATTCTGGTGACTATGAAGTGTTAACATTTTTTTTCTCTTTCAGTGCAAGGAGAGTGCTCTGAAGAGGAGTCAAGAACCTCTTCAGGTAGCATGGACATGTTCTTCGACTGAGCATGGTAGCAGTTCAGTGGCAGTTACACAACAGGATGGTGTGCAGGCTACCACAGGTCCCTGGGTTCATGAGAACGGGTTTCTGAAAGAACTCAGCAGAGAGAATAACTCAAGTTTTTTCCACAACTTCTAACTCCCTTCAATTTAACTGAGAGCTCATTTAATACTGAAACAGGAAGTTAGTTCTATTGTAGATGCTGGAGAAGGGATTGGAACAGGGAACTTGGAAGTGCTAGTCAGGGAGGGCACCATGACAGGCCTTGAAAGCACTGCAGGTTGGTTGAGTGTAAGAGACTCCAGCGGTGGGAAGCTCCTTTGGGAAGGCACACTAGCGGTGGGGAAACATCAACAGAGGAGACTCAAAAGTTGAGGGTGTTCTGCAGCTCTTCCTTGGCTACATAGAGATCTGTCCCGTAAGGTGGGGTGGCCTAAGATGGCCACTGAGGACCACAGGGTTGTAGGCAGACCTATATGCAACTACACACTTGAGAACCGCCTGTATGACTTCAGTTTTCATAAGTAAGAGTGTTTCCTGATTGAAAATTTCTTTGCTTGGTCCGCCTGACTCATGCAGAGCTGTGTGGCCGATCACAGCACTGCTCTGAAGCTAAGAAACCTCTGGGTTGCTGGAGACCGGTGTACAAACAGAGGGGCTCAGGGCCAAGTGTAGATCCCTGGGATGTGTTCCAGCTGTAACACACACTGGGTGTATGTGAGCGCTTGTGGGTGCAACAAGAACACGCCTGGGCTGGGCTTGGTTTGCCTGTACTTTGTGTGTGCACTGCCCTCTTCAGCACAAAAGTTGCTAAACCCCGGGATTGCATAAAGCAGATGGGGAGTCACGCTGTGGTTACACCAGGGGAGAACCTCAGTCAGTGACCGCGAATCACGGGAAGGTCTATTTTTGTAGTGTGGCGGTAAACCTGGGTTGGTAACTGATACCTTTTGGCCAGTGTGTGTGTGGGTGCCTGACAAGTGAGCTGACAAATCCTGCAGCATGGTGCTAGTTTTTACTCCTTTTTTTTTTAAAAAAAAAGAGGTGGCATCAGGGAGTTATTTTTTTTTTCTGAAGGGTCACAAACTCTACTGAAATTAAAAGGCCACTAGAATATGTTTGTGGAAAAAGTACAGTTTGGGAAATGATGGATGCTGTGAGAAAGGCAATGTGAGCCCTCAGTTATGGCAATCTTCCCACATTGTTCCTTGTCTCTGTCTTTCTTGTGAAGTTCATAGGGGAAAAGTGCTGGACACTGGGAGAGTGTGAAAGCCACAACCAGAGGTAAAAGAATTAACTGGAATTTTGCATCAAATTATGCATTGTTACTTATTTTCTAAGAAAGTCCCGCAACTAAATTAGCACACTGGAGTCCCCGATTACATGTGCTGGTGGTCTTGGGTTCTCCAGCCATTTGGATGCAGTGGTGCAAAATTACATGTTGCATCCTGTATGATTCAGCTTAAAATACAAGGCTTGGTGGTGGTGTGAGTACCCAAACAACAGTGTTACAGTCAGAGCATTCCTTGCTGCACACAAACCATTTCCTGCCGGGTAAGTAACGCTGCACTGTGAAAAAGAACAACCTGAGAGAGCATCGTCTGATAGGGAACGCTCCAGGGAAGCGGTGCAGTCACCATCCATGGAGGGGTTCAAAAAACGTGTAGACGTGGCACTTCAGGACATGGTCTAGTGATCACAGTAGTGCTGGGTTGATGGTTGGACTTCATGATCTTGGAGGGTCTTTTCCAACCCTAATGATTCTATGATTCTATAGCATCTCCTGGGCCAGAATTCCTTGTGTTTGCTTCTCTTCCTTGCCTTGGGCTCTGCCGTTTACCCAAACTTTTAACCTTCTGTACATTATTGCTACTTGGCTCTTTTCCACCACCCAGTGAGTTTTGGGGTATTTTTGGTTTGTTTTCTAATGTTTTTTTGGGTTGATTCCCCCCTCCCCCCATTTCTCTGCAAATACCTCTTCTGGGAAAACTGGGAACAAGAGTATCTCAAGTTCCTGGCCAAGTTTCCACTGACACGGTTTCACTTGCTCTGTTCCATCAAGTTCTTTCCACACGGTGTTCTAAGGCTACAATTAAATGGAATGCTAGCAAGCAGGTCTCCTTTACGCCTTGGCCCCTGTCGGCGCAGGGCAGGTTTACACGAGCCTGCTTCCTCCCCATGAATTCCATGGCTAATCTTACAGCCCTTGGTTTCCTGTTGCACAGCTTTCTGGAAAGCATAGCGCTGTGCTGCTCCTGCAATGATTTAAAAATGGACACAGTAGGATCGATCACTTTACGAAGCTGGATGACCCAGAATCTCCTCTGAACCTTGCTTTTCTGCATACACAGGACCTGGGGCTTTCACGGGGAGAAGGCTTCATGTCTTCATGGGTGTGACACGGTGCAACAGAGGAGAGCTTTGTCAAAACCAGGATAGAGGTGTGAAGCCGACCAAGCTGTCTTGCTCAACGGACAAGTCCTCAGATTCTGGGTTCATACTTACTGGTTTTGTATACAACAGAGTCTTTTTGGGCGTGTGTTCCCAGGAGGTGTGTTACCCAAGCTCCCTGCCTTGAGCGCATGGAAAAGGCAGTTGCCTGATGCAGAGGCTGTGGTGGCGTTGCTGGTTTGAGGAGTTTGGTGTTTCTTTTGCCCTGTGCTATGCTGTGCCACAGGGCACCGTTCCCTTTCGTGCCAGCGCCGCTATCTAGCAGCATAATGAACTATCTGTGTGTTAATCAGGTGGTGAACTCACGCTCCCTGCCTGCGTCGTCTTTTCTGTGGCTCAGGGCAGAAGCGGAGGAGGTTTGTAGTTATGCCGCTGTTTAACAGCTGGCTCAGGTCAGTGAGCTGGTCTGGAGGATTTGCAACATGGCACTAAAAATAGATGGCCAGGTGCACAGCAGAGGTCAGAAGGTTGTGGGCTTGTTGCTGAAGCCTCTGTCTCACTAAGTCATGCGTCTAAAGGTGCAGTTTATTGTATGGGGGAGGAGCAGCAGCGTGTACCTTGTGTACATGGATGCTTTTGTTAACCGTGTTTTTCTGCTTTAGGTCTCACAACCCAGCCAAATGTTTTTCTGTGCGAAGCCTTCTGACCAGGTGGCCGAAGCTCCAGAACCCCTGAAGTCTGTAAGCAGTGGTGACTGCTAGATACAGTCCAGACAAATCCCAGTGCGGGAAGAGAGCTGGTGGAATAATTTTCCCCTAATTTTGGGGGGTTTTTGACTGTTCCAGAGAGTACCAATATGTTCTCTTATGATGGAACTTATTTCTGACACTCAGGGAGTTGGATGTTATCCCTGCACACAGCCAAATATCCCTTTTATATTTAATGGCAGAGTAAATCTGCAAAAGAGAGAACTGGGTACTAGAATGTTTCCCGTATGATAGATGAAAAGCCTAATCTCAGTTTTCCACATCAACATTTTTGTAGTGCTCCTGATAGGAGCAAAGTCAGCTTTGCTGCCATGAACTCCTACAATGCCAATCGGCTTTACTGCTTCCGTTCTGATAATGGTGAATGTTGTCCTCTGATGGCGATGATGTGATGGCAGCTGTTTCAGAGGGACACATGCAGTGGCTTCGCTGTAGTTGCTCTGCTTCAGCGAATGTTGGCTAAAATAGTAATTGCATCCCCTGAGAGTGAGGTTATTACTGTTGTTAACCTTTCTGGAAAAACAAATGAGAAGTAGAGGCAGATGCAATCCTCACGTGAGTTGGCAGGAGGTGTTGCGCAGCTGAAGGGGTTCCATGTCTCCCCAGGGATGAAGGGCACTCACGCTCTGCTAGCTCCGATCAGCGAGGTCCGTGTAGCCTCCTGCAAATTCTGCCCGCCGAAAACTCTCAGCTCCAGGGTAGGTTGTGACTGGAGCAACTGCTGTCCCAGTGCTGCCTCCTGGAAACAAGTGGGTGACAAATGATAGTTTATTTTAGTAGGCCCAATGAAAATAAATTCATTTGCATACTCTTGATTATAAATAATTCAAGATATTTATGCAATGATTATAAATATTTTATGGTGTGAATATATTTATTAAAAATACCTGGGAAATATATACATTTAATATACATATATGCCTATATTTAAATACATTTTTATAAATATCATTGCATCCATTAGTAAATATATATTAATAATTATTGAATTAACAAGTTATAAATTAATAAGCCAGGGAACTCACGGAAAACCAGAGGAGCTCTGTGTTGCCAACAGACTCCTGGGATGGAGTAGCTGTTCCTTCTTGAGAACATATCGAACATGACAGTCTGGTCCTCAACAAGTACAGTTTGTGTGAATTATTTTGTTAAAATCTCTAATCATGTCTGTCTTTTAAACTCTCATCCTTGAGAAGGTTATTTGGCTGTGGCCTAACCTTGTCATGAGTATGGAGGCATGTGACATGCTTGGCCATGGAAGCAGGTACGCATGAGGTCCCTCACAAGTTTCTGTCAACACTCAGCGTTGTGGCTCTCCAGGATGGATAACGTTGCTGCCATTCATTCTGAGTGGCGGTGCAGCTTCATTCGCATGCATCTGATGGTATCTCAAATATCCCAGCCTTTTCCTGTAGTCAGTTCTCCATCATCTGAAGGTTAATTTAAGTACAAATCATGACAGCCAAGACTCTGGGTTTGGAAGATGCCGGCCTCCCTGGAACACTCAGTTGTGCTCTCTGGAATGGGTGGATGTGCCTTTTGGGTGCAGTCAGTCCACCAGCCTCATTCTTCCCAAAGCAGACGTGCACCCTGAGCTTTCCCTGAGCTCCGGTAGCGCTTTATATGTGCAGCCTCCAGGTAATGGTCAGATCTCTGGGATGCAAAGGGATGGTAGCCCAGTCTGCCCCAAATTTACTGCTCAGCTGGCAGTGACACAGCAGGGAGGGCAAGGTGGGCGTTCTTTTGCTCATGTCTGCCACCCACAAATGCCATTTGCTTTCAGTCACCATTTTCTTTCTAGCTAACACACAGGTGTTAAGGGAGGCTTTGTGCCAACACAGGTTTTCCAAACTTTTTTCATTTTTCTGTAGCATCTCCCTGTCACCCCCACACAGAACATCACACTCCGTGTCCAGTCTGTAGGCTTTGCTTCCCCTTTTGTTCAGCTGTGTGGAGCTGGGGATTCTGGTGGGTGCAGAACTCCAGCTACTGCATCCCAGCATTATAAAGAAGGAAAAAGAAGGCTTGGAGGAAAGAGCTCTCCTTTCTTTCTTGTCTGTTGGAATGTCCTGACAGCTCCAGAGCTGGTGCAGGGCTATGATCAGATGCTGCCCTCCACCCACCCCCTGCCGTGAGTGTGGGGACAGCAGCACCAGATGGTGGAGGAGGTGAGGAGACACCAGTCTCAAGAGGTGCCTTTGTCTTCTGCTTTTGTCACTTTCTGTCTCATGGGTTCTGTGTCCCTCTTCTTGAAGCTCACTCCCATTCGTGTTTGAGAACAGCTGCTCTAATGTGGCCCTGTGGCACAAGCAGTCTTTAGGCCTAGGTGTGTCTTGGCATGCCATCAGATAAACTCTTCAAATCCTTACGTAGTTTGTAACAAAGTGGACATTAATGTGGACAAGGTCTAAGAAATGTCTTTGTAAAGGCTTGTGTGTGGCCTCTGCTAAATTTGACAAAGCACCTTATGTGACTTGGTCTTCCCTTTAGTGGCAGAGTGGTCAGATCGTCTTCCCACAGTGCTCCTGTGGTGATCTTGCATGACGGTTTTGAAGTACTCTGCTAAGTAAGAAGGCCCGGATGAGCTCACAACGTGAAGGTGTCTCTACACTTTTTCCAAGGGTCCTTCAGAGCAGGTGTTGATGGGAAGAACAGGTTTGAACCACTTCCATTTTTTTTAGTAGGTGTTTCAGCCCCAGAGAATCCCTACGTATTCCGTGTAACTTAACAATCAATCGTATTTCTCCCTTTTGTACAATATGACTGTTTTATGCAAAGGCACATAAATGACATTCCTTAGTAGGCATTTCTTTTGTATTTTATATTACAGCTGCATGTGTCCACATTAGACAAGTCAGGAATATTTTAATAATAAATGTTGAAATTGGGTCATAAACCACAAGAGTTATTGAGCTTAAACTTCAGAGGACCTGGATCTTCTCCTGATACACTCAGTGAGCAAACCGCTTACACCTCAGGACCATGTTTTGCTCTGGAGGGCATCTGTGTGAATATCTGGCTGGTGCTACTCCAGCATCTCTTTATCTTTGGGACAAAAATCTTTCTTCTGGTTCCCCTTGAGTCTTGGGGAGTGAGGGGGGAGAGGAGGAGATCTAGTAAAACTTTAAAGATAGATTATAAGTGCTCTATGTGCAGCACCTTCCAAAACTGGTGCACCTGAGGGTAAATAAATCTCTACAGCCAATTGCCTCAAACACCCCAAAGACAGAGGTGCCATTCTGCAGATACGCTGCGAAGATGCAGAGCCACAGAGTTGCTGGAACCAACCAGCAGTCATCATTAAAATACAATAGTGAAAAAACTCATCAGCAGGCTGAGCAAGCCCTTCTCACAACGTTATGCCTACAGTGTGCCTGAAAACTGTTATCCCTTGGAAAACTAGTTGACAACATTTTACAGAGGAGAATCAAATCCTTAACAGTACCTCTGTAGGGTTCCTCCATTTTATTATGCTCACAGATGTAGCCAACTCCTCCCTCCACTTCAATAAAGATTATATTGGAGGCCATCTGTCGATAAAAAGTAGCTTCTTGAAAGAGTTTTAACTACTCATCCATTTTCATGGCCAGTTTGTGGCATCATTGGGTATGTTCACATAAAGTGGCTTTGTGTTATTTCTTTAGAAAACAGTAAAAATCATCAAAGGAGCCCAAATTTTTCAAAACAGGAACATTAGATGTGCCTTTTCAATAAAATGAAAGCACGCACATGCTTACACAGTCAATGTTCGGGCAGGGTTTGTGGGTTACTAGCCCATCTATTTTGCCCACAGAGCAGCAAAGAGAACACAGATGATGTAAGCAGCCATAAATCCTTCTCTTCTTCTCTGCCATCCCAGACTCTCCTGGGGACACGGCTGTTGAGTTTAAACCCGGGCTGGAAGCAGCTGTAAGGGGGGTGAGGGAGCGGCAGAGCCCCCCCATTGCAGAACCCCTGGCACCTGTAGTGCTAACGGGCGGAGAGAGGGAGGGGCCGGTCCCTCCATCTCCTCCCCACTCCGGTCACACCTCTGACTGAACTCTTCAACGTACCCAAATACTACATGGTGCTGCAAAATGCACGTCAGAGGTTGCTCTGGCTGCTAGTCCACTGTACTTGTGGGTCTCTACCAGCAGAGGGTGGCTGTAAGCTCATTTATAGAGTGATAGAATGTATTGGGTTGGAAGGGACCTCCAAAGGACTTCTAGTCCAAACCCCTCCAATAAGCAGGGACATCTCCAACTAGGGCAGGTTGCTCAGAACCCTTTAATGTGTCAACATTTCACAGGCTGAATGCTGAGCGTGACAGCCTTATTGCTTCCCTTATTTCCTTATCCTCCAGTTATCTTTAGTAATTATAAGAAATTAAGTATTTAACAAAGGGGTTTTGGGGGTTTGTAGCTATTTGTATTTAACAAAGATATTTTTTTTGGGGTTTGTAGCGATAGGATGGGATGAGGGGTAATGGTTTGAAGCTAGAAAAGGGTAGAATTAGATGGGACATTAGGAGAAAGTTCTTTAATCTGAGGGTGGTTGATCACTGGGACAGTCTGTCCAGAGAGGTGGTGGAGGCTCCATCCCTGGAGACAGGGGTCAGGTTTGATGGGCCACTAAGCAACCTGACCTAGTTAGAGATGTCCCTGCTTATTGTAGGGGGGTTGGACTAGATGGCCTTTGGAGGTCCTTTCCAACCCAATACATTCTATGATTCTGTGATTTCCATTTGAACTCTTCCTCGCTGTTTATTTTGCTTTGACATTATTCTTCCAGATGACAATAACCAAATATTATAATTAAATTTAGGAAGATAGGTTTGAGATACTGTTGCTATTGATGGGGAACTACTTCCATCTAGAAGCAAAGCATCTGAAAGAAATAACTCTGTGAATAAGTTGTCTGTGTTCTGGCATTTGTTAGGGATTGAAACTTAAGACACTAATAGTGAATGGAATTAATCTTGCTGAATTCATCTTCCAACACCCAACGCCCAGTCTATGCTGCGGCTTTCCTTACCTTATGGAGAGGGCCGCACACATCCCAAGGCTGATTTCAATACCTCTTACCTAGTGTAGTGATCTGACTTTACAGGACACAAGGTAGCGGCAGCCTGATCCCAAATATTTACACATGTACAATTACTCTCCTGTGGAGTCCCACTATGTGCAACAGTTAATGACTAGACAGTTAATTATGTGAGTAGCTATTATGCAGGAATGGGCTCAATTCTCATGCTTGTGTTATTGGGAGACTTAATTTGTCTCTTGAGATATCTGTTCCTTTCTGCTGACTAGAGAGGGAGCAGAAGTTAGACTAGCTCAAAGACTTCTAAACCACAAATCTAGCTTAGATACGTCTCACCCCCTGTGTCTACTGGCTGGTTTTACTAATATTGGGTAATACTCTGCCTCATCTTTAAAGGTCTGTAGATGCTTAAGTGGATTTTATGGATCTGATTTCACATTCAGTGGCATAAAGTGTGACAGTTACTTATGTAATTAGTAGATAGTCATTAACTTTTCTGAAATCAGTGGAATTCCATGTGGGAGCAATTGCACAAGTGTAAGTAGTTCAGACTGTTGCTGACTGGAGATCTGTTGTGAAGCAGTACATATTACAATTCGTAGTAAGTGATGATGGAGAATTTATCATGTTCTAATACATAGTGATTTATATTCTGTATTAGATGTTCTCCTGAGAATTCTCCTACACATATTTTAAGTAGTTTTAAATGGCTGGAACAAAATTTCAAACATTCCTGTCCTTGATTTCAGTTTATTTACCACTTGGAATCTATGTTTTCAAAAGTGATTGCCTATCTAAATGTCTTTCATATTTTTTCTTAAGAGAGTACCAGTACTCTTCATTTTGAACTATTGCAGAAGTACAGCTCAGATGAGGCTTTAGTACCTGCTACAGCAGGTAACATTCCTCTCTGTTTGCAGAAATAGAGCAGCCTAGTGACTGACTCAAGCAGAAGAGAGAAGAAAGCATCTTCCATATAGCTCCAAATAGCAGATAACCTCTGGCTTTCCCTTCTACAAAACACAGGCAATACTAAACACTCACAAATAGGAATCACATCCTCCTCTTCTACAGGGATCATGCCTTTTGAACCACTTTCCAAACCCATGTCCACAGTGCAGGTAGGGTGTTTGATGTATGTGAACGCAGAGAAATGCCATGAGAATGATTAAGGGATTAGAAGAACAGGGTCAGGAGGATAAAACAAGGTTATTGAAGACAGAGGGGTGTATTCATGACACCAGCATATGCTGTGGGTCTTCTGGAACAGCTTCCAGTCTATACCAGACTGTCCAGAGCCTTCTGCAGGATTTAAGTGTGTCCAGCACTTGCGCTCTGCTTGAGGTTAACAAGTGTGGTTCCTTGCTGTAATGACCTGTTAGTATACATATGGGCTTCTAAGTTATGGAAATAACCCATGATTTATGAAATAGCCTCTTCCTGTTTGCAATGATGCAGTGAAATATTGAGACATCTCTAATCCTTTAGCCTTCCCCGTACAGGCTCTTTGTTGGTTGCTATCTGGCCCCTAGGATTTGGATTGATGATACTGGACAACAGTTTTCACTTGAACTAGTCTCAGTTTTATCAGTTTTGGATGAATTACTGCTTTTCCTAGAGAAAAGGTTTGAGCTACATCACTGTTAATCTGAGCTGCATCACTGTAATAATCATTACCATAAATTATTCTAATTTGGAGTACTGCATCCACCTCTGGAGACCCCAGTACAAGAGGGACATGGACCTGTTGGAGCGGGTCCAGAACAGGGCTATGAAGATAATCACAGGGGTGGAACATCTCTCCTACAAGGACAGGCTGAAAGAGTTGGGCTTGTTCAGCCTGGAGAAGAGAAGGCTCCAGGGAGACCTCATTGTAGCCTTCCAGTATCTGAAGGGGGCCTACAAGAAAGCTGGAGTGGGACATTTTACAAGGGCTTGTAGTGATAGGACAAGGGGTAATGACTTTAAACTGGAGGAGGGGAGATTTAGATTAGAAATTAGGAAGAAGTTCTTCACCCTGAAGGTGGTGAGAGACTGGCACAGGCTGTCCAGGAAGGTTGTAGATGCCCCAGCACTGGATGTGTTCAAGACCAGGTTAGATTGGGCCTTGAGCAACCTGGTCTAGTGGCACGTGTCCCTGCCCATGGCGGTTAGAACTAGACGATCTTTAAGGCGCTTCCACCCCAGACCATTCTATGATTATAAACTGCTAAAAAATGAGCTGTGTGTAGTTCAGGTTACATTATTGAATCCTTGATTTTGGGGATTCATTTCTTGCATTCACTGCAAGCTCTAGCTTTTGATTCCTTAAAGTGGGGTTAAATTACGTCAGTGATTTAGCCCTTAACCTTTTCACAGAGAAGGCAATCTCTGGTTTGTTTTTCCATATGATGACCGTCTGTACAGATGAGGTGTGGGAAGGTCATCCTCTAGCATCATCTTGATGAGAATGCTTTTTGCTTTGTTAAACAGAGCTAAGCTATACTAAACTATATTGCAGGTCTGTAGTTATCAAGACCAAATTCATTCACATCTGTGATATTATATCCATTGATGCCCTTACTCTTACAATCTAGTTTAACTCCTAACATGGTTTTGGTTCCATCTACTAAAATGGAGACTTCTATGGAGACATTCAAGGTCAGGTTTGATGTGGCTCTGAGCAACCTGACCTAGTTAGAGATGTTCCTGCTTACGGGGGTGGGTGTTGGACTAGATGGCCTTTAGAGGTCCCTTCCAACCCAATACTTTCTATGATTCTATGATTTTTGGGCTAGTAACAAAACCTTGCCATTCATCCAAAAGCCTATTTGCCTGTGAAAATCTGCCTGTCAGATCACAGTCCCCTATAAAGGTCTTTTCTGCCATCTACACAAACCCCTCCTGTTTTTTAGGACTTGCAGGGATTTCTTTGTATGCTCTAACTCTATGCCTTGAGTTTACTTGGCAGTAAACACTCCTGTCCCCACCTTCTCCGGCATCTTGTAAGCAGCTTCCCACTGGGCATATCGGCTTGAAATTGTTTCTTCTCCAAGAAGGAGGCTGTTCTGTGTTGCATGCCAGAGCACCTAACCCTCCTCCCACAGCCTAATGAGCCCAGGGGCCCAAGAAGTAGTTCTGGATTCAGCTGGAAGGTGGATAGAGCAATGCTCCACCAGATTGTATTTCCCTCTCCTTTGGAGTGAGCCCTTAACACCACTGAAATCTCAGCAGTGTGACACCTGCTCCTTCAAGGGCTGAAAGGGAGTAGGTATCTGCAAACAACATAAATCCTGTCATCACGTTCTTAACAGTTCGATATTTTATCCTTTCTCTATGGAATATAGGAGGGGCTTAAGTAAAGCAGGTTGGATGCTTTTTCTTATTCAGGGTGGCTTACTTTAGTTTAGTTTTGACTCTGAAAACATTGAGGCTGGCGAAAGAGCTGCATATTTGGCTACACAGTCCGACGAGCGTGCTTGCGAACAGCTGGAGACCTCAGAGCTACGTTGTTGTTGTTAATTCCTTCCTGCCAGCGAGACATTCCTGTTCATCTCTTGGGACAGTATCGTAAGTCACTTACTGGTCTTGCCTATTGCTGGACCCAGCTGATACAGCGTGAACTCACTTGTAATCTCTATGCCAGTTTTAAAGCCACCGTGCCTAGAACCGAGTCTTTTTTAGATATTATCCCACAGAGAAAGAGGAAGTAAGATAGAACAAGCTAAATGACATCAGTTCGGTAAAAGAGGCAACAATTCTCCAGGTTTAAAATGCAGTGCCTCTGGATGTTGGCAGTTTGCAGTTGCTTTGCCAAGGCACAGAATTCTGACAGTCTTTGACAACTAAAATACGGATGCAACATGATGTTTTTCCTGTGGATGGCCGTGCTCAGCTTTCCCAGCGGGATCTTACTTTCCTAGAGCAGAGATTTGTCACTGCTTACTTGATTTGGATGAACTTTCTGCCAAAACCAACAAGGAGGGAATTGACAAGATGGATTTTAGCAACTGGGAAATTGTGACACCTTTGAGGAGAACGCAGCTCGGAGGAGGGGCTACTTCTGTTTCAAAAAGCAGCTTATCAGCAAAATGAACTTTCCTGCAGATGTCTCGTCTCTGCCTTGCAGCGGTGCTAAGATGTTTCATCTTGTGAGAAGCCAAAGGAAAGAGATTTACTATAGTAAGAACATCTCTACACCTGCTATTTAAGCTCCATCACGCTGTGGTGTTAAACTAAGACAAGCATTAAACCAGCTGGGACTATAACAATTCAAAGCCTTTGCAGTTATTATAAGGTCTGAATCAACACATGCTGCAGCTTCTACAACAAAGGAAGGAAGTTCACATTGATACAGCAGCACACAAAAATATCACTCACTGCCCTTTTGCCGGCTAGTCATGGGTGGCTCAGGACAGACACGCCAGTCTTCCAAGACAAATCAACAGTGCAAAACTTGAGTCTATGAAAAATGCCATTTTTAAAAATACATAAAGATCGGTCTTAAAGCAGAGGAGATGCGAAGCAGTGCACAGAGCAATTGTATCTTTCAGAAATCTAACCGAACACAAGTAGCCAGAAGTCCAAGAACTGACTACAAACAGTGATGATGCCACTTCTTTCCTCCTTATTCTTCCCCTCCTCACTCTTTCCTGAAACACTACTACCAAAATTAATAGTGCACTATGTGTTCTGAAGCCTGAATATTCACTCATGTCAAGAGAAGAACATGGGAGGCTTTTTGAAAGCCACTTGATAACTGGAACAAGAACTTTGTTTAGCTGTGGGCTGAATGTCCTCTTATAAAATGCCAAACAGCCTTGTGTTTTTTAGGTCAAAAGCTAACAAGATGAGCTGTGAGCTCTTATTACTTATTCTGTTCCTTCACAGTAAAAATCTGGAGTGCGTTCGAAATGCTGAGGCCATGACAGTGATTTACAAGAAGGGATTTAAGGAGGTACTGTGCTGAAGAAACGTTAAGTATTTTTATAAAACAAAATTGATACCAAGATAGGTTTTGCATTTACAATCTCAGCCAGAAGCCAGGGCTAAGTTTTCTCACCCTAGACCCTTACACACTCTGCCTTTCACCCTGATGAAGGAACACCTAATTTGGTTAAATCCCAGACTGACTTTAAGGAGAGAGAACCTAAAAAATTAAACAGCTACTTGAACTTTTCATTTTTAACTTTTTCTCAGTGAAAACACATCTTATTTTTAGTGTGCATGTAGGGCATGGGTGAGGCTGCTTCATCATTTTTACTAGTGGACCCGTGCACTAATGGATCCCCAAGTGGTCTGATTCCAGTTGGGTGTGTGCACATGACCGCACTTCCTTTGAATTAAGTTTCTGTGGTATAGAGTTCATAGGGGTTTTACAGTATCTTTTAGCTGATATCTGACCTGACATAATGTGACAGTGGCACAGAGAGGCGGGAGCTGTAATTGCATTAAGTGTGTCAGTACGAAATTAATAACACTTTTAAAGACATTTTAACTAACAGCATGAGTTGAAGCTGGATCTGCACCTTGGATACTGGGTTAGCGCACACCTGGTCTAATACCAAGGACCCTCAGCAAGTTTGCTGATGACAACAAAGTGGGAGGAGTGGCTGACACACCAGAAGGCTGTGTCACCATTCCGCGAGATCTGGACAGGCTGGACAGTTTGGCAGAGAGGAACCTCCTGAAGTTCAACAAGGGCAAGTGTAAGGTCCTGCACCTGGGGATGATTAAACCCATATATCAGTACAGGTCAGGGGCTGACCTGCAGGAAAGTGGCTCTGTGGAAAGGGACCTGGGAGTCCTGGTGCACAACAGGATGACCATGAGCCAGCAATGTGCCCCTGTGGCCAAGAATGCCAATGGTTTCCTGGGGAGCATCAAGAAGAGTGTGG
>JAVSBS010022744.1:0-49176 GCA_033124195.1 Coracias cyanogaster | reverse complement strand
AAAATATCTCTTTAAAGGTAAAATAACCTTTTCCATATGACCCGTTCTAAAATATAACAGTGTATTCATTCACATTTGTACAAAGTGAGCTTCTGGAAGAATAAGAGTGTCCTAAACTGTAAGACATAAAGCAATATTCTGAGCAGAAGAATACAAAATATCTACTCTCCTTCTAAACAGTCTATATATACACTGAAATCACAGTAGACGATACTGGCAGAACATTTGAGTAACCAGCAGTGATTGAAGGCTCTTATTGACTATATTTTAGTTTTATATTTCCCATGTGACTTGGCATCACAAATATAGCTGTCATAGACAGCAATAGAGTAAGAAGTGGCTGTTCTTTCATTATTTTGAACTTTCCCAGCAGGATTCACCACTCTGGCTTTTTTGAGCAACTTGTGGTTTGGAGCATGCAGGCAGTATGCATTATGTACTAGCTTGCGTATTTCTACCTTAAATAGGTGGTGTAACTCTAAGAGACTGAGTAGACCTGTTTGCATAATATGAGTCACTCCAAACCTCAGCATGAAACCTCAAACCAAACTCTATACTTTAAGATTAGAACTGGTTCAGAAAAGTACCTCTGTCCTCTGTCTCTATAAAGAATAGGGTTTACAGAAGGCAGCCAGCACCTTGGTACAGGATAAAAAACCCAACCTTTTTTTTTTTCTTCATGAAGTCTGACAGAACATCAATCAAAAGCAGAGTGAAAAAAAAAAAAATCTCTTCCAGAAGACACCAGCTGTCAGCATGTTATTGGTATGGAGAAGTCTGAAGGACTGGAGGAGAGACCTCAAAATCAAAAGATAAGAACATTCCAATTGTTTTACATGATGAGAGCTGTCAAGCTCTCTGTCCTGAATTGCCTGTGTTTTCTACATCTACAGGCAAAAGGACTCGGGCAAAACAAGGTCACGCCGCATCTCTTCTTACCCTCTGTCACAGGTCTCCTTTCCAAAGCACATTGGCTGGCACATCTAGGCAACACCAACAGGAACACCCATTGCAGCATCTTGTAGGGTCTCAGCAAAGGTAAGCAATCTGGGCATGGAGAAGAGTCTGTGGGAGCAGCCTCTAACAACCCTGGTGCAGGGTGAAGGAACCAGCTAAGATTATTGAAGCCAATTCAAAACCTGCAGAAGTCAGTAAGAGCCTAGTCATTGCCTTCAATGTGCTGGGGAGATCAGGCTTGCTCAGTTTTGCGCATGGGCTAAAACCCAGTCATTTTCAACCCTCACTGCTGATATTATGAAGTAAGGAAAGACTGGCTGGCTCCTGTGTCTGGAAATAGCTTCAAGTATGTCCTGGAGCAGATTGAGACCTTCTTGAACTGGTGGTCCCTCTACTATTTGGGTCACAAAATGCTTTGCAATCAAAATAAACACTCTTGTTCTTCTGCTTCTTGGCTTCCTCAGCAGAGGAAGTGCCAGTATCAAATCTTTCCAATGCACTGGAAGATTCTCCCTAGATGATTCAATAAAGGCTAAATCCTATTTTTTCTAAAAAAGAATCTCATAACTAAGTATTTTCCACCATGTTGACAGTTTCAAGAAGAAGATAATATAATACAGCAGGGTTGTGAAATAAAGGCAGCAACAACACAATTTGTCCAAGTTCCTTAAAGTTCTTTTTTCTTTTTATTTTTTCAGTGGTTTTGTTCTGCTGTGTTGCAGAATGTAGTGCCTGGTATCCAAACTGATACAAAGTGTATCGATTTACTTCCTATTCCTAGAGACAGACTCATTCACAAAAGGAGGAGGGAAAAGAAGGAAGAAAGAGATAATTTTTATAATACTTCTAGATTTTCTAGAAATATTTAATGAATGTCTGAAAGAAAATTAAGCTCTTTCTGGTGTTACTTAATACACATATTCAAGCAGGGCCCTTACCAATGGCTATAAATATCTATTTGTACTCAAAGAGAGCAAACTTACATTTTTGAAGAGACCTCATTAGAAAAAGAAAAAACACACTTTTTTATGCTCTACCACAAATGCAATGTTTTCCTCCATGTCTTTAGCTGGTAAAGTCCATTTCAGGAAAATGGCAAGCTAAATTGTATTCTTCAGGATAGCTCCATAGAAAAGAAATTATTCCTTTCAAAGTGGCTGGCAGGATTGCATTATCCTTTCTCCAGTGCTTCACAATTTTGTAGATCCTGAAACAGCTATTAGATGTTTCAGCCTAACAGACTCAAAGTGTGCAATTTCTCTGCAAGCGCAAAGTAGACTTCAGTCTGAGGTTGCAGACACTGGCCAGTCAGGTCTATCCACACAGCCATGACACACCTGCTTCAGTGCACTCACTATACGCACTTTATTAATTTACACCACTTAAAGGAATCTAAAAAAAAATATCCTTCAATTAGGGAGGCAAAATCCTGCAAAACTCTGCACTACTCCTCCATACACATGCACATGCTTCTGAGTGCTGGAATATTTTATTTTAGATAAAAGGAAATGGTCCCTTTGACCTTTTGTAAAAACAAACAAAAAATTGCTAGGAAAACTTTCTATCAGCTCATTTCTTTCCCCTCTGGATCAATCAGCAAACTAAACCAAAATCTGTCATTGGTACAACTCTACCACGTTTTTCACTCCCCCGTGCTCAGGCCTGTCATGTGCCTCTTCTCTCCACAAGACAGATGCAGGAGTGTGTGCCAGAGCACAACCTTTCTGGGGTCCTGGGGACACAGAATGATGTTTTCCTGCTTGCAGATTTGCATTATGATACACCCCACAGCAGGTGATCACTTAGTGCCTTCATATGCCCATCTCATCTCTTAGACTTCATTTTTAGAATTCTTCTTTTTAAAACAGCAGGGCATTCTTGTACTTATTTTCCTTCTCAAGGTTTTAGCAATACCACTGCGCCAAGGCCTGCACTTCCAGGCAGCATTTGTGCCCTTCCCTCACACAGGCTGCACCAAGTAGCTGCCTGTGCCACCACATCTGGCCAACAAGATCCCCAGAGGTGCTCTCCAGGGCATAGGCTGAGCCAAGACAGAGCCAGTTAGGGGTCTCTGGAACATTTTCCTCCATCTCATCTACAGCTGAGCATCACTGACCTAAATATGAAGTCACCTTACTGACTGAAAGTGATGGTCACACCTTTCTCAATGACCTTAGTAGAAACTGGGCCCAATATATAGCCTTAACTCCATCCTTAACTTTTATGAGGTTAGTCGTGCCTGAGGACTTTTCAGCAGATAGTATCATTTGCTACCAACTCTGCCTCGTTCTGAATAGAAACCGGGAGAAGCAAAGCAGCTCTTTACTCTTCTTGTTAATCACAGAATGACACCAAAAGGCCAAGGGAAGAAATGCAGGCAAGATATGTGTGCTAAGCTCCTTTGGAAAAGCAGAGCAGAGCTAGTTCAGCAAAGTAAAAACAGGTGTGATAGCAGCAGAGAGGTGGAGAGATACAAAATGTTGTGGAAAGCATAAATGCCCCTTAGAAAACCAGAACTCCTCAAGCACCTTTTTCAATGTACTGTTAAAAAAATCAAAACAAACAACAACAACAAAACAACAAACAAAAAACAACTCCACATATTTATACATAAAAAAATGTAAAAATACACATGGTTGGTAGAAACTGACCATCAAAATAGTTTGCAGACTGCACAAACAGAAGTCAGTAGCCTGAAGACGCCAAGCTATTTCAGATGCCATAGTTGGGAAAAAGCTAAAATTCCTAAAAAACCTGCTCATGCCAGGAAACATCCTGGCAGATACTGTCCTGAGGTGGCTCCTGAGTTTGGGCTCCCTTCCAGGCTCCATGGATCTGAAGAAAGGAACTGTAAGGGGGATGTGTCTGTGACCAGACTGAGCCAATCTAATCTTGAGGTGTTTTGCTGACGCAGCATTAAAGCACAGCCCACCATCGAGGATGAAGAAAAAAGGCCAAAGAAGGCCCAGCCAGCCGCTGTGTCCTGTCCATTAACTCCTCTTACTCACCAGGAAACCATCCTAGAACTGAGCTACTCAACCTCGGAGATAATTCCAACAAAATATTTGGGATTCTGCTAACAAAATGCTAACACTCACCTACTCAACAAGACTCATGTCAAGGTTTTCTGTATGTCTACAAGTTACTGCAGACACAATAAACATATCTATTAATTCTCACAGTTCCTATCGCCTTATTTAAAGCAACCTGCTTTTGGTATAGGACACAGAGATTTCACCAAGACCTTTTCAGCTACGTGTTAAAAAAATTCAGGTGTTAAACCTAACACCTGAATAGTCTTTCCTATCACATGGCACAAATTCTCCTCAGAACCTTGTCTCTAATGCATTATAAACTTCTCTGAGACAGATGAAGTCCTTCAATCAAAGAATGTGAAAGGGAGAAAGTGTTGTTTGTTGGCACGTGACAGCCCAGTTGCTTTAAAGGGCTGCTCTCTTGCCTGAGCCATGTCTTTAGCAGGTATCTGTTTTCCTGAGGTGCTCGCCTTAAATGCAAGCAAGCAAAAAATTTTTATAGGTGTAATATAGGTTATGATATATTTAGAGGTTGTATTTAGAAGGAAAGGAACATCAAAATTCAGCAGGGTATGACACAGATGACGGGTTAGGCAGTCAGCTCCACACGGACATTTTTGAAAGAAAAGTAAGGAAAGGCAAGCTGTGGAAAACTGCAGAGAATTAAGCAATATGCAACTACACTGTGTATTCCATTCATTCCTGCAGCATAAGTTACATCCTCCACCTTTTAGTGATTTCTGAAGTTGGTAGTTTCTCGGTTCCACAACTCAGAGAAGTGACATCTTTGATCACCCCGGGATGCTGCTGTAAGCTTGAGGTACCTCAGCTGGATCATAGCTATATCAGAGAAGAGTAAACCTGCTGCAGATGCAGGACCCTGAGGTTGTGCCTTGTTTCTCTCACAGCACCACTGTGCAACAGCTCAAAAGAGCAGTGCCATGACTCCTCTGCATCAGACAATGCAGTCACTGCTCTGCGTGGTGCAAGCCTTGGCCTGGAGCGGTCCCAGAGCACTTGGGCTAAACAAACTGCATTTAATTGTAGCTAGAAAGCTGCTTACTTTGTCTGTTATGGTGGTAGTGTTCAGCAGCTACTCAATTAATAAAGGTAACTCAGATCAGTATAGGGAGTACGTTGATATTCTGCAATACTAAAGAGCAAGGATTAAGTGAGGAGGGGGAAGAAAGGGAAGGGAATTAACACCAGTTTAAACACTTGTCAAGATGAGTCAGCTTTAAATGCAAAAGGGACTAAAGGTTGAGGTCTTTGCTTGATTCACTGTTACTTGATACCTACAGGAAATTAAACCACAGAAGCTCAGGTCAAAAAAGCATTAATAAAAGCAAGGAAATTCAGAAGTTTGGAAAAAATGATATGATACTTTCATGTCATTTTCCCTGCTTCAAGGGTGTTAAGGCAAGTATATTACATTGTGTACCACAATGTATAGGCTGCAATATGTAGCATGAACTGTGGATTTCAGTGTTGTCACTGTGTTTTCCCAGATTGGCTGGTTCCAAGTCATAATGGAATATTACTCATATACAGTCCTCATGCAGTTTAATCTGAACAATACAGTGTATAGACATTCCACCATCTGTTAGGAATTGTGGTAACACTGTAGGGCACAGCTGATAATGTTTGAAGTAGAGATCCTTTGGTTTGGGCGAGGAGCTGTGGTGAGCAGCTTGCTGCCTTTGGTGGAAAATAAATGTTAAGTTGCTGGAACAAAGGAGAGAATGTTTTTCCTTGTATAGCCATTTTAGCTGGCAGCTTTGAGTTGGCCAAAATCATGTCGCATGGTCTAACTCATAGCAGAAACTTTACGAGTTAGATAACTGGTCTGAAATGGCACAAATTACGTTGTTCGTCTTAAAAATGCCTAGTTTTGCAGTCAAGATTTAATCAATGTTTTTTCATCGAGGATAAGTGGAGGAAGATGGCCACCTTTGACTTGTACTGCTTTTTGAAGTCATATGGGAAGCCCCTGATCTTGTTCTTCTCTGGGTCTGCTCTATGGCTGTTTTTTGGGTGTGTAAAAGTGCGTGGGTACCAGTCTTCATGTAAGCCCTATCGCCCCTTTCCCACCATGTGAAAGCAAGCTAAAAGTCAGTATCATCATAAAGACCCCTTAATGGAAATCTTTGACATGAACAGTGCAGTAGAAACACTCAAACTGCTGGAAATGACTAAAACCCAAAAAACCTCAACAAAAACAAAACTGAAGTGTACTATATGACAGCAAATCATAAGCTTGATTCAGTTATAAAGTGTACCCAGCAAAAAGCTACTTGAAACAAAGTGTATGTTCCCCATACCATAATAATAAATCAAGATCACTTAATTGAGCTGCTTTGTTATAAAGTAGTCCTGCTTCTCTCTTGAATTAATGATTTTAAAAATCCTGCTAAAGATTAAATAGCTGACTTAAATTTCATTAAGGGAAAAAAGACATCATCTCTCATATCCAGTCTTTTTTCAGCTCTGTACAAGTCCCCACTCTATAGATGGTTACTAGGTCAGAGGCTGATAAGGCAAAGTCTGTAGAAGTACTTCTGTTTCAGGGAATGCTATTCTCTAAAGTGGTTAAAAGACTTGTTCTATTACTCTTACTGTAGTAATTCCCACACCAGTACAGAGCCCACTGATTTCCCAAGAAGTTTGGGACACAGCTGTGCAGATCAACATCAGATCAATGGTAACAGTCTAAACACTAAATAAATGGGCACCATCTCCCCACATCCTTATCCATGCAGATGACAAAGATCAAATGCTCAGGCCTCTGTTGCTTTGATTTTGGACCTTTATTTGAACTGAGCTTCCTGAGCATCCACTATCATGTGGGTTCCTCAAAAAAAAAAAAAAAGGAAAAGATTTAAAGCTTCCTAGGAGACCCAGCTACTGTCTTCACTGTGCAGACCCCTTGGATTCTAAGTGCAAGTACTGTGGCCAAAGTCCTGCCGTAAGAAGTATGTCCCTGCAGAGCATAATGGGTGAGTGGCTTGCTCTGCCTTGACCATGCTGTGCTACAGCTGTGCTGGAGGTGACAGCCTCATCAGCGATGGCTCAGGGAGGTCAGTCAAAAAGGACCACATACTCCAAAGCCCACACTACAAACCCAGAAGTGGCCAAAACAATATGTCCACATTGGTCACAAACATCTTAACCATCTGGCGTCTATTGCTCACTATGTTTCCAGGATTTGAAGGGTTCAGCTTCACAAACTTTCTAGTATAGCAAATGCTGGGACAGAGTATATTTCTATTCAAATCCCCGTGGTGCACAGCAAGAACTAGATAATATGTTTTAAAGTGAAAAACAAAAAGAGCTTGCCATATTTAAATTTATAATTCATAATTCATTCTCAAAGCATTCTCTGTTTTCTCAAGGTATATGAGAAATGAGTATGCACTCAGCTATCCTGAAATAATTAAAAGGTCATCAATTTGCTGTCACTGTACTGATATGGCTTAATTACATTCTAAAAATATATTGAACAGGCTATCAAAGGAATATTATATTGCTGAGATATGTTATTATTTTAACAACAAACCAATGTCTGTTGAGTAGAAGGAATGCATGAAAATATGATCTGAGCATAGTTTTAAATGAGCACAGCTGATATGAATCTAAATCTGCTGTACTGCAGCATTATCTGACCTCTCCAATCAGAGAAATGTGCTCAAAAATAAAGAACAAATGAAGTCATACCTGGAAAGTCATTATTTCTTATAGTCCATCTCTGGATCTCTGGCAATATTCGTCTATGCATGTATTGCTATATGCATAGCAATGCTATCAGTTAGTCACAAGTTCTTTCCTAATGAATAAACATAAAACTTTAAAATAACATTTGAAGACAGAAAAGGGGCTCCCAGGGGGAAGAACCTGGTAGCCAGTTAAAATACATGGGCTTGGAGCCACGGCATCATTATGCACTAGCATAACACCCCTATGTTCCATGAGCCTGCATAAATTTATAACAGCAATGGATCTTGCACATCAAGAATCTGCATGAAGCAACATGAAGAAATTTTTTTCTATATAAGAACTGTTAATCATGTCCCATGACTTTTTTCTTCCAAATTTTTTATAAGCCTCTGTAATTTTGTAAATTTAGTAGTTCTTCCACTACCATCTAAGGACACCTCCTTTACTGGCTGACTACTTACCTGTACTGTAGCCTAGTGAGCTTTACAGGTAGACAGTTGTCCTGATGTATGAAAAGTGCTAGAACTATACAAATAGTTGTTTTAATAGCATTTATAGTACTAACAATAGATGGAGTTCAATTGCGCTCCAATGGATCAGGCTGTAAACCCAGTCTTCAGTGATTCTGATCCACAAGCATGAAAGCTTCCATGAAAATAAGCAAAGATGTTTTCTTAGGTGTCTGTACCCATGAATACACATACAAATTCAGACTGAACAGATATCTTTAAAATTCATTAAAATATTTGTTAAAAATATTCTGTAACTTTTCCTGTAACATTTTGTTGTTAGGTGCACACCTCTCAGGAGCTATTTTTGAAGCATTTGAACATAATATGTAATGCAAAACACATTATTATGTAGCACATAATCCAAAAGTACACTGATTCCACAGTAAAAGATAACTCCTATCCCCAAATATTGAAGTTACATGTCCACACTCAAGCCAAACGATATCCAGCTGATTCTCTTTCCAGCATACTCAAAAAGAGTATCTGCAGTTGAAATCTTAGAAGGAAGCTCAAGTAAGAAATCAGTTTTGTTTTATTTTATCCTATCAAAGGAAAAAGTGTTCATCCTCCTGTCAAAGCAAGATCTCATGGAATGGTTCCCTCAGGTGGAATGAGGATAGGGAGGAAAGTTGAGTTCAGCAAAATGAAGAATTGAACAAAAGATATTTAAAATATTATTTCAAGGACCTATTTATTTTAATTTAGTCTGCCATGCCTGTTGAAAGGGCAATTTTCCCTTTGCCCCTTACCATGACAAAAGATGATGGACAAACAATAGAAAAAGAGAAAATCTGCCAAGCCTGAAACTCTGTCCCTCAACTTGGCTGCAGGACTGAGACTAGAGTCTGCCTCATAAATTTTGCAGGATTGAGCAGAGACACAATAAAAAAGGCAGTTTCAGAAGAAAAGAATGAGTCAAGGGTCCACAACACCCTAGGGAATTTGGATGCCCTTCTCAGAGGAGTCCAAAGGGTTCCCACCATCCTTCAGAAAATGTCCTATCAAAATAATCCAGAGTAAGATGTAAGACATCTAAAATCTCCAAGTCTACCAAAAAAAAGACTGGTGTCATCAAGTCACAAGGATGCTGAAAGCCTGAATGACCTCTGTGTCAGAAATCTGGAGTTAGTGAAATAGCCTGAGGTCTCTTGCAGAGCCAGTAAGCGTACTGGAGGGAGGTGCAGGCCAAGCAAGAGCAGTACTCTGTAGTACACCAAAAGCCAACTGCAGCAGACAAAATGACATCAATGGCACCATCTTCTGCTATCATTAACGGTACCATGCCTATTGGAGCAGAGAATCCAAAACCTATTTGGGCCTGTGGCTCTGCCAAGAGATCATGCTCTCACATGTTCCTTGCAGAGCTGCAGGAGAGAAGCTCTCTTACATTGTGTTTTGTGTTTTCCCTCCTTGTTACAAAGAGGGGCCACACCACAGCACCCAGCTCCAGATCTCCTATGTCCTGGGTGCCTAAGGGTGAAAACTGCAGCCAAGGCTCAGACCATTAGCCTGACCCATTTCCAAACCAAAGCAAAGAGAAGCCATGTAGTCTGGTGCTGGTGTTGCCATGCTCCTTAGCAAAATAGATGGTATTGTCCCAGAAGTATCAACCAGCATTTCCCAAGAGATGTGCTGATAGATGAAATGCTGTGGACAGAGCCTGTTCTTCAGGATTGCTACAGGTCCGCAATGATAGGAGGGATGTGAGAGCTATAATTCACTTGAACAGGTGACTTGCACACAAGTAGCACAGCTACTGCATGTGCACCTCATGAAGCAACACTGACAAGGAAGGTGACACTTGAAACCTGCAAGACAAGTGGAAGGATTGACACATAGTTGAATAATCAGTTCCCTTCAAAAATAAGCCCTATCTAGCAGTATCAATGAGCAGATCAGAGCAGAAATACAAAAAATGGCATTTAGGAGGCAGAAAAAGTCATTCCATGGCAGGGAAAGTGTAATCTCAGCAGTGAAAGAAAGTTAATCTCCGCAGAGGAGGTGAGTGTATGGGGTATGCACTGCCTCGTGTAACACAGGATGTGCAAATCATTGCCATAAAGTTTGCATACATTGATGAGACAAAACACATCTCCGCTACTGAGCACTTAGACATAGGTGTGCTCACAATTTGGACATCTGTGAAAATAAACACTTAAAGTAGAGTCCTTTTCTTCTTCCCAGAAGAACCTCAAAACACATTTTCAACAGCCACTGTGACAGTGTTTTGTGCATCAGTCTCCACTATCAAGGCTTAGGTGTAGTGTTCCCCAGACTGAAGCCTTCTGTCCTGTATGTAGTTATACAGTCAGTCAAGCAAAGCAGATTTAGGGCTAGGTTTAGCAGCTAATGAAAAATGTCACACACAATATACAATCATGTTTCACTTTTTGATAATTTGTCATGCACCATTCTGGCTTGTGAGCTGCAATCTGAAGACTGAGGGGTCTCACAAAGCAAGCAGAAGGGATGAAAACAATGTTTGAATAGTGCCTAGAAAGCTGAGGAGGATTTTTGCCCCAGAAGATACCATTTTTATCTATCTGGGATGCATTTATTTGGGCATTATGTTTTTCTCTATGCAGGCCCCAGAAGCTGTTTGTAAATTGTTGTTCCTTCTTCTGGTATGCTATTACGCTGTGTTACCTGACTGGAATGAAGGTAACAAACCTCATGGTACTTCATCTTCCTTCCCTTTAAATAAAAAGCCTATCAACACTGAGAATTAGAAGCCCGCCTTCTCTCACCTTGTTACTTTGTGCTTTCAGCTCAGAGTGGAGTGAAGGGCCTTTTTCCCTCTGAGATATTCCTAATAATTGCTACAAACTTCTCCTGCTAACAAAACTGGATTTCACAGCAGAGTTTGGTCAGAAAAGCATCACAGCTAAACCCAGGCCACTGCCATTGCCTGTGGGAAACAAATTTGCGTCAGACCGAGCGCAGGCATAAGGAACCAGCGGCCCACACAGATTTGTTGCACGAGACAAGTGTCAGCCCTGAGCATGTGAAACCTCAGTTCCTACCACCTCGTCTTTGCTGGAACAGTTGTGGTTGGGAGCCGTTTACATATATTAAGTTTGCAATCAGCCCCATGTAAAATACCACCAGATTGTGGTCAGCGGTTGTGTGCAGACTTTGTCATTTTGCTTACTGACCACACGTTCCCATTGATCAATTCTAAATTGGATTATTGTTAGGTTTAAAAGCGCCTCAACAGCAGAAAGTGGCTGTGGAGGCTGGCAAATCAGAGATGGATAGCAGAATAAACAGGGAAAGTGACAAGATTTCAGACTGAATTGATCACTGTCAGCGAGTTAGTGGTCAGCTGTCTGACCTGTGGTGCCCAAACCAAACATCAGAATAATGTTTAGACAAACACATTTGATTTTTGAGGTAATGGGTATGTCAACTAAATGACAAACCTTAGAAAGGTCAAAGGGATATCCATTTTTCAGAATTTTTTCAAGTATTAATCGTTCATTTGGGGAGCAGTGTCTTTCTAAGCTGGACAGAGAGAGAACTTCACTTTCTCTGCGTGTGCATGTGTGCTCACAGGCACTGAAAATTGTTTAGCCACAGCCTCCAGCCCTGTCAAACCCAGCCTGTCACTAATTCCTGCCATTCACAGCCACATTTTGCTGCACACAGAACTACTCTTAAGTGTAGCAGAGTCAGGATTTCAGGCTGTGAAGGAGGGCCAGCAGAGCTTTAACCCTCCCTCTGTTTCCTGTAGCCAGTGTGGGAAAGGCAGCTGTGATGACCCCCCAGGTGAGACATGCACCTTCCCCACTGGCACTGGGAGAATCCTACAGCACATCACAGCAGGGCACTGCTCAGCCCCCCAACCAGGCTTCCCCAGCCCCTACAGGCTGGTAGGCTTCTTGTAGCAGGTGTCTTCTGTGCAGTAGTAAATGGAAACTACTTTGATATGTTTAGAAGAGGTTAGTGAAAAAGCCTAAAGGGACTGGCATATCCTTGTGATTTTCCAGTCTGGAATCTGTCCTTGCTGCTGCAATAGGGACAGTGCAGAGAAAAACACGGGAATGCCAATGATAAACTAGGAAAAATGAACAAAAATGCTAATGCGCAGAAGAAAACAACAGCCTTTGAGATTTACCATTACTGGCTCTGGCTGTGAGACTGCTATTTAAACAGTTTGTACTTACCTTTGTCTTCTTTTTTTCTAGATTATCTTCTTGGCAAGGTGTGAAAGCAACACAATGTGTTCTCACAGAAAATACCAGCAGGGTCCTTTTCATGGTGTGTATATCAGAATCACTTGGGAAACAAATAGGTTTTTTCTTCTGAACTAATGTCTTCATGAACACACTCTGCCCCCCTAAAACATTTGCAATACCAATGCCACACTACAGAAGGAAGAAGGACTCCAGGACTGGGAATAAGAAGCAGGAAAGGGGAAGCAACTGTGAATTAACATCAGGAGAAAGTTTTCCTGACCCTGCCGTGGATCTCCTCTCTTGTTCTCACTTCACCTTTCACTCGTGCAGGAAAACAACATTATCTGTTACACACTGCAGAGGATCATCATCAGCTATCCCTCTACTTTCAGCTCTATGCCCGTGGTTCCACTGTTTAACTCCCTGCTCTCAGGATTCACTCAATGGTGCAGCAAAATGCAGGAAGGTTCCTGAAACTACAAATTCAACCTTTTAAAATTAGGCTCCACCTATTTTGATGGCAATTCATGATGTTGCAGGCAGTGATTTTAATGCATAAGTTATTCTCCTATGCACTGAAATTCACCGTATAATGCACTATTCCAGCAGGTAGGCTAACTAAAAGTAATTTTTTTGTAGAAAGTAAAGGAATATTTAGCATATCCTAACAATATTCAAAATAATTGTTTATCTTCAGGCGTATAATTTATGCCTGCAAATGAGAAGGATTTTTCATTCCATATTCTCTATGCCTTGACATTTAAGTCTCTGTCCTAGCTGCTGTAGATAACAAAGTTTCATAGCAGGCCCTTGAGGTTCTTTGTGACCATCTGGGAGGGGCCATGAAATGCTCTGATTCACTGGGCTCCCTCCGCGGTGGTGATATATTGCAATTAACAAAAGGATCCTTATATGAGATTTCCCACCACCCTATAGTGGTAATTAATGTCCCTGGGCTGCATACGCTTGCTGGTAAGTTAAATATTGAGGGGTTTAACAGACATAACGAAGCAGTATGTGAAACTTGTGCTTGCCAAACTGAAGCACAGGAGATTTTGTCTGAACATCAGGAAACAATTTTACTGGGAGGGTGACTGAGGACTGGCACAGGTTGTGCAGGAAGGTGACTCCCTCCTTGGGGATACTCAAAAGTGGTCTGGACACAATCCTGGGAAACTGGTTGTAGGTGGCCCGGCTTAAGCAGAAGGGTTGAACCAGATGACCTTCAGAGGTCCCTTCCAACCTCAGCCTTTCTGTGATTCTGTATCCAGGATACCAGTGAACTCTCGGCTGGAAATCACACCAAACTTTCTAGCAATTCAGTTGCAGGATTTTAACAAGGGTCTATAACCTGCCCTCTGTTATGGAAACAACTGACCCTGCTATGGTGAAGAGTGTCCCACATTATTCATCATCAGGACCATAATGAGCCTAACCAAAACCCCTCTGAATCTGGAGCCCCAGCAGCATTTTGCTGTTGTTTGAAATCAAACTGACAGTCTGAGTTTTCAGGCTGGACTTAGCTAAACCTTGTCCATTACACCAGCCTTTGAAAAGGTCCTTGCAAATACACACACTCTGTATTGATTATCATTACTTGTATAGTGGCTGGTATGTAGCAAAGTATAGTGTAATGTGAGAAAAAATATTGATTTCAAGAAAGTTAATATTATTAAAAGGTAGTTGTATTAATCTCTTTCTTGAATTTTAGTTTGGGATTTTCCTCTTAGAAAATCAATGAAACTAATAGTCTTGTTATAGCACAAGCACTTGTTAAACTTTTTTTTCTCCCCAGCTATTTTAAGTTATGTTTAAGAGCAGATTTGAAAGGCTATAAACATTGACTGGGACTTAGAGGACTTGAACGACTTAAGACATTATGTTATTGTCTTTTTGTCACCTTATCTTGCAGAGAAAAAAATTAATTAAACAATTTAAATTGTATCTGTTGGCACCAACAAAAAAGCCTATAGTATTTCAGGCAAAATGTCAGCACCCCAATTTACTTCAATAATACTAAATCAGATTTGTGTAAGGACTCAAGCATCCCACAAAAAAAGTCAAGCTTACATAAATGTGCTAGGCAAATGCCTAGCACATAGGAATAACTGATAAGCAAATGTCTTATACTTCATAAATCCAGTCTTCTACCTCAAAAATTGCTCAGATTTTTTCCTTAATTCTTGTGTGTATAAAGACTCATTTCACCTTCTCACCAATGCCCCCCTGCATAACTGACAAGACCAAAGCCAGGTACAGTTTTAGCTGAAAATCAAAATATCCAATTTTAGCAATAAGCCAAGTAACCCTACAGTGTTGTCAGGAAAAGCTCATAATGACCATTTCCTATCTTGACTCCAACACAGGACCTGTCTCCTTAGCCAAAAACTTCTTGGCTTCATCTTTGCATCTAGGTTTTCCTAGCCAAATTTTCCTAGCCATTTTTAGCCAAAATGTTTATATAAACAATAGATAAAATGTGTGCTAAAAGTCATTTTCACCTGAAATGTTGTACAAATAGAGGCAACTGTGGGTTCTGCCTGTCTCATCTCATCAGACAAATGCCATAGATGGAGCCATTTCATGTCATCCTTTCCTCTAGTGCTCCTGCATACTCAGGTGTAGAAATTACAGCAAAGAGGGCTGGCACAGCTGTATTTTTTCTGGTTGGTGATCTCTTGTCACAGGAAGATCCTGTGGTCTCTAGGCAGAATGACATTACAAAGGTGATGGCTAAAATAACTTGGTCATAGAAGCTACATATTGTGACCTTCACTGAGCACTGTGGTTGAAGCGTGAACTAATACAAATCATGGAGGAGCTTTCCAAAGGCATAAATGGATGTTAACTGTCTAGGCCTAGTGAAAGGCTGTCTTCCTGTGGCTTTTGCTTGTCAGTGAAACCAGTCTCTTCCTCCTTTTTCCTTCATAACACTCTGTCTTAACTCTTCCTGATCTCTGTAAATCTGTCAGTGCAATTATCTGCCATCAGCTATATACTATCAACAGGACATAAGTGTGCTCCATCTCACAAGAGGAGCACTACAACAACATAATTTGGAGCCAGATGAGGCTTGACAGTAGCCTATCTCCCCTGCTCTTGAAAATCAAAAGAGTAATTGGCAGAGCCACTTGCCTCATACCAATTTCTTGGCCAAGTAAATGGTTTACCCATGTGTATGTGCACTCATAAGCACCATACGCATGCTTACACTGAAAACTGATCAGTTATTTTTGTGAAATAAGGTGGTAAGTGGCTCCTGATCTGAATCATCAATAATACATTAAAAAAAAAAATCTTAAAAAACATTCTGCTTCCTGCAATGCAAATGAAAGTGCTTCAAGATGCAATAATTGCCTACAAATTAACTTACAGTGAAGATGAAGAGAGAAATATCCTACTGTTCTTGTAGCATGCTAGCTTTTTTTTTACAGCCATCTAATAAGAATGTCTTGCAATGCACTCGGTATGTAAACTCACAGCGATCAAAGCTGTACGCACCAATTATTTTCTATATCCAAACTGCTTTTCCTGAGGATTTGTTGTTGCAGGAGGTGTTGTAACCAGGGCCAGTGTGTGACAGCCTGGGAGAGGAGTGAAGTGTACAGACTTTCCAATACCGATTGTCTGCAGGGCCAGTAAAGCTGACACTGTTACACCAGAAAAGAAATGAAACGCAGCAACCAGTTGGCCACACACGACTCTTGTTTTTTCTCCTATTTCCCCTACATAGTGGAAAAAAACTTTAACTGGAGGGGTAATATACGTAGTCTAACTTCTGTGCCCAACATCATGTTGGAGGGAGCTGAGTCCATTGCACAGGGTTGCCAAAAGCTCCAGTGTTTCCAAGAAGATGAGCCTGTCCTGGTGCATCCACTCTCCCATGAGCTTTCTCTCCATTTTTCCTCTCCTCCTCTCTCTATACTCGCACTCAGTAGCTTTGGCTTTCTCACTTGTTTTACTAAGCAGGGTCACCAGAGCACTCCCTGACGCAGCCAAAGGGAGGCCACGTGTAACATGGCACAATTCTTATTGCCCACCCCCATCACACTGTGGACACAAGGGATTAAGCACCACATCCCAACCCAGATACTTTCAGAGGCTTGCTGGGCCCCTGAGCCAGTATATGTGACACAGTCCAGCTCTGCACATAAGTTTGCATCATGACCCTTGCATGCACCTGCAGGGCTGTAGGCAGCTGTCAGGGTGCTGAGGAAACTGGGGTTGTTTAACCTGAAGAGAAATGGGCTCAGGGGAGACCTTCTCACTCTCTACAACTACCTGAAAGAAGGTTGTAATGAGGTTGGGGTCAGTCTCTTCTCTCAAATAACAAGCAATAGGACAAGAGAAAATGGTCTTGAGTTGTGCCATGGTAATTTTAGATTGGATGTTAGGAAGAACTTCTTCAATGAAAGAATTATTAAGCAGTGGAACGAGTTCTCCAGGGAACTGGTAGAGTCGTCAGTACCTGGAGGTATTTAAAAGACATGTAGATGAGGTGCTTAGGGACATGGTTTAATGGTGAGCTTGTTAGTGCTGGGTTAATGGTTGGACTCCATGATCTTAAAGGTCTTTTTCAACCTAAGGAATTCTATGATTCTATGATGTGTTTCCAAGCAAACATCCTTGCTCCAACCAGTAAAGCAGCTCTCCACTGCCCAAACACTGGCAGTCCGGGAGAAGGATTAGTGATGCATGCATCAACTCAGACACAAGATAATACCTTCTCCCACCATCCTGTCCTGTCCCACCTTGAGAAGCTCCACAAAGCATTGACACAAAACAAAAGAGTTTGGGCTCCTGATGTGCAGAGATTTCAGAACTATGCGACATCCTTGGCTGCACTGCCAGAGTGATGGCAGGGTCAGGACTGTGGGCAGTAGCAAGCTGTCCCAGCCGTGCTGCCCAGGTGCTCATTCAGGGAGCCCCAATTCTCATCTGGGATAGGAACTCGCAGCCAGCTGTGGTGGGGTACTATTTTTTTTTTTTTTTTAAGTAAATACATTGAAAACACAAAATATGATTTGCAACCTGACTATGGGTAGCTTTATTACTGTCCCATGGCTGGGTCAAATAAACCGCACTACTAGCCCCCTCACCCTCTCCTCATCTTCCCCCCACCCTGAGTAATTAATTCCTTATGTCCAGTGATCATCAAGAGGCATGGTGGCCTTTGAAAAGAAAGATTTAGCAATATTAATAATGCTCAATTGCCCAATCTCACAAAGGCTGCAGCTAGAGCTGGCTGGAATATTTTCAACAAAATGTCGTTTCATTAAAATATGTTGTTTATCAAAGCTGAAATATTCTGTGGAGACGTACTGGTTTTGACAAAGATTTCTGAAGCCCAGGGTTTCTGACTAGAAGCAGGAGGAGGTCTGTACCAAAACCTGGAGCTTTTCAATTTGGAAATAGTAATTTTTGACACAATTCCAAGTCAGAAAAATGTTCTAAAAGTTTTGTTTTCATTCCACTGTGGAGCAAAATTCTGGAACCTTGGACGTTTCATGACACTGAATTTTTATTGTCTGGCCAGCTCCAGCAAAACTTCTCTTGTTGTGAGCTGATTCTGAATGAAACTTCTTTATTTCATAGGTGTTGATTCTTTTCTGTATGAGTGCATGTGCGTATGAATTCAATTTATATGGTTTATACTTTTGTTTGTTTGGGCAGCTGGCTTCTGTAGCCATTTATTATGGTCTTGCTGTGGATCAGCTGTGAAAGACAGAATGACAGAAGAGCAACACCTCTCCCAGAAGCGGGTAAGAAAGAGAGGTCATTTAAGGCTTTTCCTATCCCACTTCTTCCCACTCCTATTTCCTATTGCTGCACTTACAATTAATACTCCACATGAGCTTGGGTCTCCCAATAGCCTGTCTGATGTCTTTTGCTACCTGTAACACGATCATTGTCTGAGTTAGGGTTTTTTTAAATTACTTTTCTCAAAATTCTATGATAGATGAATTGATACAGAAGAAACTAGGCATAGACTGTGTCATTATATTTTTAAGTTTTAGCATTAGATGATATATTTTGGTGGGCAATTATAGCTGTTTCTCCATTACGATCTGCTGATTCCATTGTTTGCAAAGTTCAATGTACTTGACAGCAACAAAACAAAACAGGTTCTGCAACAGGTATGCCATACCTGCAAAAGCAAATCACATTGCTCAGAAAGGATCATGGTTTAGGAAATTCCATAAACCCAGTTGTTCCACACAAGTCCTGCTAAAAGCTAAAGTATTTTCCCTGCACCAGGATCATATTATGTTTTGTAAAATGGAAAGTATACAGATATTAGGTATTTTTTAAGTTGCCATCTCCAGAAAGTATTTTAATACAGTGATGGCAGTTAACATTCTCATAAGAAAAGGATGTCATCAGCTGAAAAAAAAAATCAGCAATGGAAAAGAAAGCATTTAAATGAGTTTCTGGAACTTTCCTTGTTCCTGGATGCCTTTGACCTTTACTTGTCTCTAAATATTCAGAATTCTTTAAAATGTGCTGCTCTTTGAAACACAGATGAAAACCAAAAGGGAAACAGACTAATATACCATGAAAGGATGACTATGAAGCTCATTAATAACAATGTGCTGCCCAATACAGCATCTAAAATACAGACATATTAAATTTTGTATTCTAAAAAGTCTCACTTCTTTTTCTCTATCATGATTGTAAATAAAAATTGAACTTGTAAAGGACTGATTTTTAAGTTGATTATATGTTTTTCAAATTACCTCTGCTATGTTTTTCTGTAAGATGTACTTTGTCCCTTATCTTGATAAGTTAGCTGTAATAGCAATGGTACAGCACTATAAAGTATTTCAGTAACAGCTTTTGTTCAATCCTTACAAAAGCTTCTCCCAGAGTATTTATTTGGGGTGCTAGTTCCTGTAATTGGCAGAGTAGAACTGTTGCCAGGGCATCCCAGAAGCCCTGATCAGCCCTTTGGACAGTATCTCAGCATTAAATACCAAAGCCGTTGACCCTGTAAAAAGTCTCATTTTGTCAGTACCAACAACCCATCCTCACACTAACTCTGTAATCACACACATTGTATCATGCCAGCTTGACAGCTCAGAAGCACATTAGCAGGGGTAAGCACAGAGCAGCTTGGAATTGTTTCCACTGCTTGGGTCAGTGAGTACAGGAGCTGGTTCCTGTGGGCCTTCTGCCCAGTGCAGGGGTTTCATGGAGCTGAAGCAAGGTCAGGGACCCTTCTGACATGCCTGCCCTTTCTCATCTCAAACCGAGTTTACGACTTCTGCTTCAAACCACTGATGACTCACTAAATACACAAAGACATCTCCACCAGTTTTCTGATACGTTAAGGGTTGGCCTGAACCATAACCCAGCTGTGAACACTAGCCCTGAGCTTTGGGAACCTTCTGGGTCTCACCTTGGCAGCTCAAGTCTGACTCTAACAAAAATTATATCAACCTCTGAAACAAAGTTACATACTTCTTTCCTCTTTCTTCCTTTTCCTTTATGCCTTAAGGATTTAACTGACTTGGTTGTTCTTCCAAAGAAGCATTCAGTACCTTTCTGTAGATCTTGGAAAGGGTAAGTTTCCCTTGAAATGTTACAGTCCTTACAAGATCATAAGGTTCTCCTATTTCTTATCTCCAGAAAAAATGAAAACTGGTCCGTGAATGCAAATCATCCAGTAGCTCCAAATCAAAAGAAGTCAAAGATGAGCTAGCTGGGTGCAGATAAGTTGGGACTGCAGAGAGGGAGGAACCTTTTAATATAACATTGTTGAATCTATTTATCTTCCTCAACACAGAAAATTTCTTCAAAAATCCGGTATTCCAAAAAGGAGATAAATAGTAAAAAAACCTAATGGTCAGAACATTTAATCTACAGGTCTTGAGACACTTTGAAAACTTTATTCTTTCAATTTAACAGTAGTGAAAATTAAGAATAATTATGATTAGTGTCTTTTCCACTGATACAACAGCAAAGGCAGGAAAAGTCCCATGTCCAGTTCACACAAGCCGTAACGGGCCAAGAGAGGGTTAGGCTGATGGATTGTCCTCAAGAGATTTCCTCTGAGGAGAGAATGGCAAGAGAACTAACTCCTACAACCATTTTATGCAGTGAGCATATTAGTGAAAAGAAGAGATTATGTCCAGTGCATCCATTCTCCTGTGCGCTAGTCACTGGCTTGCAAAACAGCTACGTGTCTAGCTCCCAGCTTGGGTGGCTTGTGCAAATAGATGAGGCCTAGGATTAAAATATTTGGAAACTCATTTTCATGCTGTGCTGTAAGAAAGAGGAGACATTGTCTGTGCGAACTCTCCAGGACTCTACAGGCTGCACATCCATGGGGGTTGTAATCTGTAAAAAGCAAATAGCCTGTAGATCTCATCTTTATTAGCCCAGGTTTAACCGTTATCCAGCTTTGCCTTGCTGTCCCCTGAGACAACACTGTTGGGAACAAATTCTTTAAAGTTTTATTAGTATTGTGTTTCCATTGTTTACTTGTCATGGCTCTGCTAGGCAAAACTTTTCTTTGACAGTGGCTGCTTCCTCCTAAAAGCTTGTAATTCCTCCTTTCTGGACCAGAAGGCTCCATCACAACATTTCTCTCTTGTAATTGCCTTGGGCCAATTTCTTCTAAAAGAATTAAAAATGCAAATCTAATATCATAATTGTGTAATATGATAAGCTTGGCAGCTCAATCAATACTGTTCCCCACTGTCAATAATACAGCTCCGATGCACGTTTGTCAGACCTGACCAATCTCACTTTATCACTGGCACTGTGGTCCTTCCACATCTATAAGATATGACATTTTATTAGTAGGTTCCTATCAATCAGATCTAATTTTTGCATCATAGAAATTAATTTTGTCGTCTTGCTGCCTGGCGGCACTGGGGTTGCTCTTTGAGCCAGGCGTCAGAGGATTGCAGACTTAGGCTTCCCCAGGCTCCCATGTTACAGTCTGGCTGAGGACGGGGACTGACAATAGCACACTTGGGTGTCTTCATTTTCTAGCCACAAATGACATGGGGTTAGCAGCAAAGGACATGGCTGGTAACCACTGTGGAAAGGGAAATCTGTGGATCAATAAGAGAATGCCCAGCAGTGCTTGCACTGTTAGGTGCATTTCTAAATTAAGGAAGATTTGATGT
Organism: Coracias cyanogaster; assembly: GCA_033124195.1. Lineage (NCBI taxonomy): Eukaryota > Metazoa > Chordata > Aves > Coraciiformes > Coraciidae > Coracias > Coracias cyanogaster. The sequence goes on along the minus strand of JAVSBS010022744.1, from coordinate 27,643 downwards.
GAGATAACTTTCACCCCCTGCTGAGTCTACCTAACCCATTCCAGACAGTACTTTGTTACTCAATAATGCCTCCAAGGTAGAGTGTTTCTGAATATATCAAAAGGACTGTTGATCCAAAATGGAGGCAAACCAGAGGACACAATAATTGTATTAACGCAGACATTGTTTCTCCCTGCCCAGCCACAACCACAATAACTGAAAGCAGCAGGACAATTCTTCTGAAGTCCACACCCAACCTCAATAAACCTACCTCTTTCTGCTTGAACTTGCTTTAAAATACTACATCTAGGAAACGTTCTTTTTTAAAGAGTAGTTTTTAAAGGCTCATTTAAAATGTTGCATTCTTCTGTGCTCGGGTTTGCTCTCATGGTAATCCTTTCATGCCCTCTCAACTTTTCTGACCTCTGGAGAATTGTTCTTGATCTGTCCTGAGAAGAAAAAAATGGGTCTGCTGGGCTTTAGCCTGGACACTCATAGGAAAGTTACTACTCCTGGAAAAAAAAAGCTAGTAACACATAGTGAAAATGGAGTCTGACTCCTTAATTCTTCCTCTAAGGTCTGACACTCAGATTGATTTAGACAGCTTGCTGTCAGAGTATTATGTGTGTGTGTATACTATTGCCTTACTCACCCACCTGAAATAACATGTTCTCATAATTTTAAGCAAAGAAGCCAGTGTCAACGCTTGAGTAAGAAATTTATGAGGTGGACATTCTTGTAAGGTTTATGCTTTGGGTTTGTAAAATAGTTGTTTTCTGTTGCATCATTATAAAACTGACTGATGACTCAACATCATATAAGGGAGGTGAGCAACAGCAGGGCAGAGAAATTCAACTACCCTCCCTTCTTCTGAGAGCACAGGGATTGCACATAAAATTGTAAGTAAAGAGCCCAACTCGGAGCATAAGGGTTTCACTGCACAAGAACAGCCCCTAGGCAAGGAAGGAAAAAAGACACTGAAGCACAGACAGCTGCATCCTGGAGGTCAGGAAGCATAGGGAAGAAAAGAAAGATGCCAAAATCCAAGTTTAGTTAAACTTTGTGAAGGAAAGGAGAACAGCAAAACTTTCTTCAGTTATATAAATAAAAGAAGAATGAACGATGGTGAAAAGAGAAGGAAGGCTGGTTGCAAAGTTGAGGACGGTTTAAGGCTTAAAAATAATGCAGATAAACTAAAAAGTATTAAAGGAATAATTTACCTCACATTCAGTAAGGATCATTGAATACAGAAAATTGGAAAATGAAGGCTAGCTAATGAGAATAAAGGCACAGGGAAAGAAATGGCCACTTTCTGAAATAGAAGCAAGATACAAAGATCTTCAAGTTCTCCAACTGGAGACATTGCAACACCCATCCCCAAATGCAACAGGAAGAGGCAGGTGAAATTGCATACAATTGGGCATTGTTGGGAAGGATTTTTAATAAACCTGTCAAATCAGTGATCATAGCAAATCTTCAGAGAATAACAAATACATCACTTGAGTTTCCCCCTTCTAACTTAGTTAACTCTGGGCTCATTAGTCTGACTTGAGTAGTATGTAGAGCTTTAAAGCAAATTTTGAAGGAAAGAATAATTAAAATCTTGGAAGAAAAGAGAAAATGTTATTAAATCAACACAGTATTTGAAAAGATAGTAATTCCAGACTAATCTAATACTTTTCACAAAATGTGATGAATGATTTATTCAATTTTAAGTCAATGGAGTTTGCTGGATCTATTCATATTTCAGTAAAACATTTGCTTTGGTGCTGTATGAGAAGTTGCTAGGTAATAGGAGCAGGTAAAGATTGTTAGAGAACTGTAAGAAACTAATTAAAGAGATATTATAATGAACTCCACTGAAAGAAGAACGTTTGGATTGTTGGGAGGTTGCTAGGGCTGTAACAAGGATCCAGCCTTGGACAATGTTCTCTGCTGTTTGTTAATGACTGTTGTAAAATACAGCATGTGTGGAATACATGCAATATAGCAAGTAGGAGCATTAGAACATCCTCCAGGGAGAACTGGATTATCTTTATAGTGACTGTGTTAAGATGAAATTCAGTGATCAGATTGGTGACCCAAATGAAAATGAAAATTATTAAGGACCAAGAAATTCTGATAAGAATGAGTATCTTATCAATTAGAAAATAAACAAGGTGAGAGATATTGATATATTAAGTATTTAATTGTAAATCATCCATCTGATCTGCCTTTGGAAATGCAAGTGTAATCCAAGTAAGTATCAAGAGAAACACTACCAGGAAGGATCTAAAATTCTGACAAAATTTTGAACTTTCACTGAGTCATAATCTCCAGTGTCCTTCATGTTCTAGTCCTCGTCTTCAAGGCAGATTAATTCAGTCTGGGAGGTTGAAGGTGAATATATATCATCTTCATACAGGCTATTACTGTTTTCTTTATGGCACACCCACATCAGGTAATGCTCTTGTAGCCACTTTCTTAGTTAGCCTCATTGTGCAAAACAAAGCAAATCCAGGCAGAACTCAGTCCTTGTGATCCTCCCTCGGCCCTCATCAGGCATGGATGGACAGTTGTCATTACCAGGACTGCGCAGACCCACACCAGTGCCCAGTCACTCTAATTTTTGTTTTTATTTTTGTTTATCTGAGGCCCAAAAAATAGTAAAAGTGTTCCTTCTATAACATGACACCAAGATTTTGTTGATTGGGTGAGGGCATTAGTGGGAGGAATGTGAGAAGATGAAAAGGCCTGTTGAAATGGTGTTGGGGACCATACCAGAAAGCTAATGCAGAAGAGGCACAACCTCATCTCTACTAGGAGGTAGAAACATTGCCCTTCTTGTGCTAATCCTGAGCAGTGGCTGGGAATTTCATGGCAAACAGCTGATGCACCTAGTTGAGATGATGTCAGTAATTAGACTCACAGTTTGCTAGTGTCAATAGTTGTATTTCAGTGTCCAGGAAGCATCTAGCATGCTTCAGTTTTACCAGTGTAGGCACTCCCTTAACTTCTTACAAGTGAATGAGGTCCAAACACTGTAGTTATTAGACGTTACAAGACAGGTGACACACAAGGCACAATTTTCTTGACATAGCCTGTCATTCATTTCCCTTAATCCTGCATCTCTTCATAATTCAGTGAACTGTGCTCTGGGGTCCCCATCTTTACACCCAACTATAGCATTGTACTTCTCCTTTGTGTACTGCCTAACACAGAATAAGCGTATAGTGGTAGACAAGGGATTATTTTATTTTCCTGTACCTCTGCAAGTAGAAACATAGTGTAACAATGTCAAAAATCATTAAGAGCATCATATCTTTCTACAAGGCTACAAATAGGTTGTATCAACAATGGCTTTTCCCTGGGGGAAAGCACCACATGGCCATTAATATACTCATGCTATCGTTTCTTTAGCAGACCACAGTCACGGTCAGTTAGCTGCAGATGAGCCTTGAAGTTTCCAGGCTAAACAGAAGAGTTATGAGCTGAGAAGGAAACTAAGAGAATGAAACACAGTAAATGAAGTAAAGCAGGAAAAGAACCAAACTTGTTTACTGTCTTTTATGTTTTTACATTACTTTGACCGAGATCTGGGTTGATAGTAGCCCTATGATGATAATGCTGCAACAGCTGTATCAGCACAATGGTTCTAAGCATCACAGCCATCACAACAATGGGAAACAGTGCTCGTGGCCACTGTCAGGCCATTGTGGGGTATGCACCTTTTAGACCTGGAACCCAGAGTTATCTTTCTCTCCAACCAGCAAAGAAAAAGACAGTGCTGTTCATCTGGGGAAATAAGGGTGTGAGTTCAGATGAACTCTTAACACAGAGTAAGCTTTTAAAGTGGTTCCTGCCATGGGCTTTGCCTCACATTAAAATCCCTAAGGAGAAGGGAGTGTGAGGAAGAAATTATCATACTGTTTGGAACAGCACAAGTATGGAATGCAAGATAGCCCCAAATGAGGCTAAATACATGCATATTGTCTCTGATAGTGATATCTGGTTGTAGAGTCAAGTTTAGATTAAATCTAAATGTAAAAATAATCAGAAACCCATTAAATGCAATTTCTCATACTAGGAATAACTTGCATTTAAGAAAGCTTTACTTCTGCTGTAGTGGAGAGGACAACTATGCAACATTCTCCCAAGAAGAAGGCACTATTTGTGTTCTCTATTTAGGTTAAAGAAGCCTAGTTATTTATCTTTCAGAAGTCAGTTAGCAGTGGGATGAATAATTTGTGAACTGTCTCTTTTGAGTGGCTTTTTTAACATACAGAGAAAGGAAATGTAAAGATCAGAAAACAAGCAAACAAAAGCAACAACCAAAAAACCCCCCAAACAACAAATCCAAGGAACTGCAGTGGCACCAGAATAGTTATTGATGAAATAAAACTAAACAACAATTTCTCATAGCTTCTGGGTTACCATCAGAGAGATCAACATTAAGTCACTTTGAAAGCAAGAAGTGGATGAGTCTTGAAGTTCACCTTTGCTCTCTAGGAAGAATTCAGAAAATTGAGGACCCAAAGATAAGACTCCCACAGATGCAAGTTACCATCTCTCTGAGGACTTGCAACAATCTAGAATATGATATTAAAGAAATACATCTAGGTAGTTGAAGCACCTGCTATAACAGAATTCTTTGCTTTCTAGGCTCTGCACTTTCGCCACACTCTTTTTTAGGGTCATGCTAGATCTCCCACAGTGATATCCTCTTTCAGCCAAATCACAGAAAAATGATAATCCCTCAAATCCAAACTCACTCAAGTTATAAGATGATTTGCATTCAGAAACAAATCCTTTCCTCTCTTCACAACATGCCAGAGGTCAAAAAAAAGGTATCAGAAACCTTTGGTTTGAAATGATGAAATAGTGTCTGGGATCAGCCCATCACACCATGCCAATGCTCTTTCTAAACAAACTAAAACATCCCATCATTGTTGAAGTCTGTCGCTTGTGTGGTAGATATAGGAGGAGCACATTAACGGAAGGAGGGTTGTGGAGAGAAGATAATCTCATCAAAGACTTATCTGGTGCTGTAAGAAGGCCAGCCTGAAAAGAGGTACAGATTTAGGGACCCTTGGATACCTCATCCATTTTCCAAGACAAGGCAATGTTTCACAGCAAAGTTTTGCATCATAAGGACACGTGCTGGTTAGTAAAACAAGTTTTGAATATCTATAGCAAGACTGTTTTTCCCCTAGTAAATGTTAATGTGGATCTGAACAGCTCCTTTCCAGAGAAGTCTACATACCACAAGTTAATGAAAATGTTTAACAGTGCTTCTTGTGTCTTCTCTTGTGTTTTGCAATAGCTCTACTTTGCTCTACTGTTTAGAAAATCAAAGACCTAATTTTTAAAAGTATGTAAAATAGTTTTCACTTCTTTAAACAAACAGACAAGACTTCTGAAACAGCTTTTGTTAGTTCATCCCTGAATGTTTGCCTTCAGTCTCCTTGACTTGTAACTATCTCTTCTACAGGAGAGCATCACCAACCCTGACAGCATTGATTTTCAAACATATGATTGCTAGTGAAATATTAAACCCTATTGATTTGAAATTCAGGATCAGATGCCTGTTAGATACTCTGCATATTTTGGGGATGGACAGTTTCATTTATCAGCTCTTCCAACTGCAGAATAATTAGAAGTCCATCATGTTCCTGCTTTGAGATGTAGAGTTTCCCGTCAAATTACAACATCTGCAATCTTAAAAAGTGTTCTATGCATTATGTTTACTAATTGGTCAATTTATCCTCCCTATGAAGCTTTTTTATTCATTTCTCAGGAAATATGTTGGAACAAAGATATCTGTCTTTTCATGCACTGAAATTTCATGTTGTTCTCTCTTCTTAACCCATGGAAGAAGTAATAGGAACATCATGGAGATTTCCACAATTAAAAGAAAAATCAAGGAAATGATCACAAGCATTTGAAACACAGCTCAGGTAGCTGGGAAATGCCTTTAATGGTAGGTTAGAATTTATGTTTAGAGATGGTGAGTGAAACTTGTCACAAAACTGCTCTGTGAAAAGGATATGGTTATACAAAACACTGAGAAGACACCTACCGTGGGGAACTGAAGGGAGTCCTGACTGGGTTGTCCTTTGGAAACTCAGAAATACACAGAAACATTGAAAAAAATAAGCATGACTCATGGCTTCCACACTAAGAAAAACATTCTGGCATTAACCTATCTCTGTCTCTGAGGCTTAATACTCAAGGAAGGGAGATCCTGACCCACTCAGATCAAGTGAAGATTTGCTGATTATTTTCATGGGGACAGGGTTTAATTTTTAGCAATTTATACGAGAATATTGAAGACTTTACTGATATAATGTATTAAGCCTATCCTAGGAAAATATACAAGGTAGATTCTGCTATTCTACCTTACACCTCAGTCGTGGAAGATTCATGATGAAAGACTCTGTCCATTAAAAAATAAAAATGTTAACTTTTCTGGATCCTAGGAAGTGACAGCCAAAGGCAAAGCTATATAGCATTGGAACTCATTTGGAAGGAATAGATATAAGTCCCATATGTTAACTTCTTAAAGGCCTCCTGACTCTGATGATACTATGTATCATGTTTGTTTTTCTAGAGATAAGGTTTTAACAGAGTGCTTCCTCCTGGGCCCTGATGCAAAAGTGCTGACACTTTCAGAAGTCAGGACACTAGTTGGTAGGTAATGTTTTCTATACTAAACCTGGAAGTTGTGAACACAGAGATGGGACAAGATTAGGAGGGATGGAGGAGTTGAGTAGAATCTGTGGTGGACAGTGATAATACACTTGGGGGAAATAATAAAACCAGAGGAGGAAGTCTGCATAAAAGCAGAGGTTCAACATAGATTATACTCCTATGAAGGAAGCTACTTTCAACTCTAGATGAGGTTTTCAGTGTGAGGACGAATGTTTATTTTGTCAACACACAGTACGTGCCTCAGTAAGTCCTATATCAGCGTAACTGCAGGATGCATGGGTTTTAGAAATATTATAATTTGAAATTCATTGTTCTTTAGTCCCTTCAAACAAAAATTAGTTTTCTTTTTTTGGTTTACATTTTTTGGAAAGAAGGTGAATCCAGTTTAAATTTATGAATACAAATTCACATGGTCCAAGTAGATAGGGATTTCTAGACCACAAATGAGTCTGATCCGAAACTCTGGACTCTGTGGAACTTCCTTCTAGTCAAAGACAAGAGTAATTCACCAATAAGTAAAACTCTTAGCCAGCCTGTTTCCAGACTTCACAGTAGTTATGTAAAAATTTTAGGGAATGAGAAATTATATCTATGGATTGGCAGCAATGCAAGTTGTTATTGCATATACTGATACATACCTGCAGGTTTCTAACATTCCCTAAGATTTTTTTTTTCCTTTTGTGTGCTATACATGTGCACAGAGAATACCTATAAAAAGGGGGTTAATTATAATAATAAGATGCCAGTTTACTCTCCTTCTTACTTAAGCACACTTCCAGGAAGGTCATGAAAGTGGTTTAGGATAAATCTTCCCCCAAAAAAAGGATGAGACATTGTAAACATCTTACCAAGATTAATAAATGATCCCATAATTTCGAATTCAGACTCTGGTTTTCTGGGGAAACTAAGACAGTCCGCGCCCCCCCAGTAGTTACCATTCCACATTGAATCTCCACGTGGTGCTGAAATTTCTATTGCTTTGTTGATTTATGCCACTTTTAAAAAATCTTATTTCACTAGGATAACAACACGACTCAATTCAGCTCATTTGTATGCATTCACAATCTTTTGTTTTTCCTCTAATAGAAAATCCTGGTATCAATTTTAACAAAAAAACTTCCTTTCCTTCTTACTCTCTTTCACATGTTTGCTAGTGATTTTACTGACAAGGAGTAACTTTTAGTGCTCTGATGTGCTCATTGCCTCTCCACAACCAAAGTGACAGTGAAATGTGCATTATATCCACATTTCTCTTCCATAGTCTCTCTCTTTCCAGCAAATACTCTGAGAGCAATAATCCTGGTCACCAAGCACCCAAAATCTATCTGCTTTCTTTGAATTTCAAAGTAATTGAGTAATTAAGACCACGGGTGTATATTTTATCACAAAAAAACCTCCCTTTTTACATTGACTAGTACAAACAGACAGTTAGAAAGTTTTAACTCCTGAGTAGAAAATGAATGCTTTAAGAGGTCTCAGGTTGAGTAGGAGATCACTTTTTAAAATTGAGATCAGCTTTGCATGCTGAACAGTGCAGGGTTCCCACATACAGTGCAAGGCACATCAGGGAGCAAGGACAGTGGAAGAGATCCTGCAGCAGCACTGAAGTGGAATCACACCCTTACAGACTTCCACACTGGTGGACACTAGGGTAGTGGAGACTCCTCTCCAGAAGGTCTTTATACTGTAAGCTGTGTGCTCTCAAAAAATGTTGTGGTTTTCAGTCATCGACTATGGTATTGAATTAATATCATTCAAATTCTGTGAAACATTCATCTTAATGCTTGCCCATCTATATCTCATTAAACAAGCAAATGTAGAAGTGTCAGGTTCCTGAATCTGCCCGTGATGATGTCTGTACCTCTTCAGGAATTTAAAGCCAACACTTTCACACTATAGAAGTGCTATATAACCAGAGTCTAGACTTATTTATAAGAAAGTAATCCTTATATTACCATAAGTTTTTTGCCTACTTATAAAGAAAATTGGGGAATACTTGTCTAAATTTGTGGCCTCAGACATATATATTTGATGTTAAATCATTCTCACTGATATTTTCCATAATTTCCATTCACCTTCATGGTGAAAATTGGTAGAAAACCCCTCTAATCTGAGCGTGAAGTGTTTTTGCCATCCAAGCCAGCTAGATTCTGAATGAACATAACTGGGTACATAAGGATGCAGAGTCCCATTTATGAAGAAATTTAGATTTATACAGTTATAGAAGTCACTGTGTGAGTGAAGGGGAGTATTATAGGACTTGACTAATGTGCAGCAACAGTGCAGGGACCCTGGTATTTCATTCTCCACACTAGTAACGCCAGCTAGTGCAGTTGAGGGCTGCATGGCTGGACCAGTTCAGACCCAATGAGGCTGAGCTTGCAGGGTGCAGGACCCCAGCGGAGTGCCCTCTGCAGGTACAATTGCCGTCATCAACACCATCCATACACAAGTTTCTGGATGAGAACTGTCCTATAGAGGCGGTCTAATTAAAGACATGACAACTTTACCAGTGAAAACAATTTCTGTTTTCTAGAGGCAGGGCTGATACACACCTCTTAGATATTCCAGAGAAACACTGGCTCCCAGGCAGCCAGAGAGGAGAAAACCAGTGGAGGATCTGGCCAGCATTTCCAGGAGAAAAAAATGTGATCATAGAAGCACTGCTGCGATCTGAGGGAGCTTTCCTTTAACTGATCCTTAGCTAGAAACCTCCTGATTGCCTTGTCTTAATGTAGAGGCAGTGAAGACAATACATCATTCATTATGTCATTTTGGTGTTTGGCTTTTTAAAATATTAATGAACAGTCTCGGCCTTCCTTTTGCTGACCACTGAAAACAGCTCCATTCCCCTGAGTAAACCAAGGCTGACTCTTTAAGCCTGTGATTGAAATTCAGTCAAACCTCTGGGTGAACGGAAATCATTCGTTGTGTGACAGTGACATGCGGCAGCTCCTTTTTGTTTGCAAGAGAGCTCAGGGATTCTGTGTCTATTTATTGTCATCAGATGAGGACTCAGTATTGATGGTTACCCAAAACTCTGTGGCTTTGGAGAGGGGAGGCTGTACCGCAGCTGCAGATTTGGCAGAGACAGCGTCTGCGTCTGAACAAGAAGCACTTTGTCGGTTTCTGTTCAACAAACTCTGCACAGAACAAGGCAATCCCAGCTGATTGGTCTGGAATGGGGGAAGCATGGCTGGGATAATCCCAGATGATGGGAGGATAGATATGCCAGAGAAGCATTGCCCTATCTATCCACTCCCTCTGATGTCCTTCCATAACTGTTTGCTACTTGTCACTCTCAAATACAAAATACCAAGCTAAGAGGAACTGTGGCTCTAACTCACAATGACAGTAATGATATTCTGGGGAGAAAAGTCAGGTTTAGAGATAAGGAGGTGGGAAATTATCTGCCTGAAGGAAACCGCTATGTAGAACCAAGATCAACTTTTTTGCATGGTCCTTTTCACCAATCTCTATCTAGCCAACACAGTATGAAAAGCCAAGAGGATGATGCTAGGGAGAAGATCAGCTAGGAGCAAAGGCAATTTTCAGACATCTGTTTCAGTTTGTAGGCTGTCTTTCAGATGATCTTTTGGTTTCTTGCCTCCTCTGTTACCAAGCAGCACAGTGTTTGACATGCACAGTGACACAGCCTCCAAAAAATCTGGAGATCACATTTGTTTCTTAAGGTCCCCTGAACGGGCAATTTATTTTCTTCAGGGAAGTGCTGTACTCCTTTTGCACATAAGCTCAGCTTTCTGTTCCAGTAGCGTAAGCAGACTCTGCCTAAGCAGGCTGTACTAAGCTCAGTATAGCCACACGGAGACAAAATGAGGTTCCTGATTCAATGAATTCGAAACACAAGTCTGTGTTGAGAAAGGAAGGTAGACAAAGTAAAGAGGACAAAGAAGAAAAAGCAGAGTGAAAAAACTAGTACAGTGGCACTGTATGTTGCAATCTTAGCATAACACTAACAGTTGCCTTACAAACAATTGTTTCATTTCCTGCAAAGGTGATGTAAAAATCTTGGACAGATTTCCTGGGAAAGACTTGACTGTGGTACAACTTTTCCTCATTTAAGGGTAATTGCCCTGCAGGATCTTTCTGCAGAGAAAAGATTTCCTGCTGGAAACCCAGTAAGACTTTCGCCAGGACTGAGTCTGTTAAGAAATCTCACATCATCTTTTTCTTTCGCATACATATATTTTCCAAGTTAAAAAATACAAATAAATAAATAAATAAATAAATAAATAGATAAATAAAAAAAAATTGTAAGCTCCCCATTTACAGCTGAGACTGAGTGTTTGTGACCTGGGGTCCTATAGAGGTTAACCTACTCTGATTAACTTTCTCATGTTATTCCATTAAATAAAAACAGTTTTGACACCCAGAGACTAAGGCATCCTAGAGATAATACAATAACCTTATGCAATCACTCCAAATTGAATTGCAATAATTCATTTAGGTGACCATACATATTTGTTATGTGTAATATGAAACATTGCAAAATGAAATCAATAGAAATGTTTCTTGTTAATGAAGATATACTGTGCTGTTATGTGTGGGGTTTGGACTCCATATCACAGAAATCTTATTTGTATTCTAAATTCTAGCATATCAAACTATTTAAAAATGATGAAAACGTTGTTTTAGAAGGATATGGCTGGACATCTGGGAAATTCTATCAGGCATTTTGTTCCATGCATTGTTCATTAAAAATGGAAGTCCAGACCTCCTAACATCACTGGGAGTTTAGCTGTTTTCTTCAACAGCATGACACACTCTCAGATTTTTAGGGATTATTACTGGATTCTCAATGAAATTTATACAACTGGCATAGGTGTTCTGGTTTTGAAGGATGCAATGGAAGGATACCCATTCTAAAGAGTAGATTTAAAAGAAAAAAACCTTACAAATATTTATGGTGCTGATTATTTCCTATGAAAGACAACCACAATATTATGTGTATGAATCCCTTCCTTCCGCTCCAAACGCTGCTTTGCAAAACTCTCATGGAGCACAAATAAAAAAGGCCTCTGTCTCTCACTAAATGGTTTCTAGTGTTCCTGTCTCTTATAAAAGCCATACATACAAAGAGATGAAAACCACTTCTTCTAGCATGAACTGTCTCTGTCTGCTTGTCTGCACACACAAGTTTGCCTTAATGTACAGAAAAGACCTCTATGACTTTGCATTTCTCTTCAAATAATAGGAGTCAAATTACCCTTGTGTATAGGCAGTGCACAGGAGATTGAAGACTCTAAAGACACCAGCTTCAGACTCAGCTATGCTGATGCAGAGCTGGGCCTAAAGTTCTTAAGCTCAGTATGAACTAAGTCTGCGTTTATCACCCAACAAGCCCCCATTGACAAGTTGGCTACATTACCAGATCTTGGCTATAGACCAGGCAAACCAGAGTGATATGCAGCTAGATTTCTTTTAGTGCCTAAGATACTGTATTTCAAACTACTTGGAAGATCTCAATGTTGTAATATGGAATATCTGGTGTCTTGGGCATAGCCTATTTCTGCTCATATGGTCTTTACTTCAGAGAACTTTTGAGCCAAAAATCCAGGGGATTAGCAGAGCTGCATAAAGGAGATCTCTGGAAAGAAAAAAAAAAAAAAAAAAGAAGGAAAGAAAGAAACCCAGACAACTGTGGACACAACAGAATATTTAACAGCATTTGCTGCAAGGTGTCATCTGTTTTCCTATTAGAAGCATGGGATGCCTTTATAATCATTGCAAATATTTAGACAACATCAAATTTACCATAAATTGACTGAAGAAGGCTTCTTAAAGCCCTAAGCAGAAACTTGTAAAAAGTTCAGCCAGGATAACACTGGAGGGAAAGCTGAGGCAGAGATTGTAACTTAATGGTAGGCAGCTTAAATTGCACAGAAGAGCTCTTTGAATGTAATAGAGAGCTATGGACACAGTGATTAAAGGAGGTTGAACTCTTTGACCTAGAAAATCAAATTGGTGACAACTCAGTATGTTAAACTACATTCAAATTTACGACATTGAAGAAGAGAATCAATGTGTGTCTGTTTGTGTGCACACATGCACACGTGCATGGGCATAAAGACTGAATTAGGAGATCTCTGGAGCAGGGAAAGCAATCACCTGCAAGACTTTCAAGCATATGAAGCAGCAAAGGTTCCACATTCATTTACTGACCCCAGAATGATGTGAAGGTCTCTTTTAAAGGAAGCGGGAAATAGACACAATGCCTTGGAAAAGAAAACTGTAAATGGTCATTAGACGGAAATACCTGAAGAAGTTTCACAAAGTAGCCGCAATGTTGTTTTCTGACTCCAGCAAACGACCCTATGACAGCAGTAACCTCTGGCTAGGGAACAGGGAGCTGTAAACTCAAATACCCTTGTCACAGTTCAAATGTCAGGCAGGGGTTTGTGCAGTGTTAAACAAACTTACTGTAGAGCTAAAAACTTATGATGAAAAGCAGCATGTTACAGCACACTTTCTTAAAGCAGGTTGTTCTTTTTAATTTCAGTAATGATCTCTGAAGTTAAAGGAATGCTGTCAAGGTAAAGTCATCTCTTAGAATAAGAAACAGAAACCATACATGCTGCTAATAGTAGTGGTTTTTATTTCAAAAGTGTGCTTTAAAACCAGTTTATTTTTCAGTGGTTTTGCCTTTAGCTTGCATTTTCATATCTTTCAGCCTGAAGTAACAGTTTTATTTCTGTTTACAACCAACTTCATACTATTTCTGATGAAAATAAGGAAACTCTCATAACCCATCCTAATGACACTTGCATTTCCAGGGGAAACAAACCCAAAAGTAAAACACAAGGAGTGACTTTTCTCTGTGTCTGTCTGATATTGCTCTAAACCTACTTCTCCTTAGCTCCATTTGTAAATCAAGAAAGGGGGAAACTAACAGTAAGCAGACACAAACCCAAATCAAACCAAAAAGAAGCATAACTGCTCTGAAGTTATGTGACACAGAAATGGCTGAAGGGCTGCTTCCTCCTGCTCTTTAGTATTCACAACTGGGTGCTGTAATTAATAAGTGTCCTTTACTCACCACACTGGCCACCACTGTCAAGGCATACACATAAAACACAGCAGCAGTCCCTGTCAGACATGGCTTCTACCTACATAATTTACATGTATTTTTGTCTTTATCCAAAAATGAAGAGCTTCAAGAAACTTTGCTCACTTCCAGGGTCTCCCTCTCTCTCAAAAAAAAAAGAAGAAGAATAAAAGAAAAAATGTATTGAAAGCTTGGATATTCACCATGCTTTTAAGGGAGATTCTGAAGAATTCTCTGGAATCTCAAGAAATATTTTCATATATAACAAGTGAGTGACAACAGTAACCCCACACTGGCAAAACAGATAGTTGTTACTTGGCAGGGCTAATTCTTGGAGGTTGCTCTGACTGCAAGTTGCTACTTGGGTTAGAGCTGGGCTTCCTTCCATGGTACCTTGCTTCTGGGGGCTGTCGTGTCCTTCCACTAGAAACAGGCTTGAAATCTACCAGTGTGGCTCACTGCTCTTTTACATCCACTCCCCATGTACATCCACTTCCATGGTCAGGAGGTGAGGTTGATGGACTCTTACATTTGCATGCTTTCCACTTCTGGCTCCTACACTGGCCTTCTGTGAGAGCTAGTCAGTACTACCTCAGCAAGAGTGACCCTGATAGCAGAGCTAATGTGTTTAACAAGCAATAAATTAAGAGCTTAAGATGCTTTGACTGAATATGCTCACATCCATATGGCACCCTTACAGTGCTGAAGGAATCCCTCATAATGATGAATGAAAATTCAACAAAGATTTCAGAGCCAGAAAGGGGAAAAGAGTGTGTATGACTGCAGTATTGACACACAGCTGGCCTTCTGCTCTATGTGCATCCCAGTGGCATGTGGGTTGGGCTGAAAGCTGAGGCAGGTATTGGAAAGAAGCAATGAAGGCACAGCCTGGCAGTGTGCAGTGGGTGAACGAATTTGGTGGTTTGTCCTGAGGAATCGTTTAGACAGATGACCCCACTCTCGCAGGAGATTTGAACTGGGTCTAGAATTAAGGGTACTTGAGCCCCTATAGGTGGTAAAACGAGTATGTTCAGCTCCCCTTTTGCGCTACAGGATGATGGCTGTGTTGAATTTATATACAGAAAAGGCAGGGTGCCTGATATAAGAGAAATGCTTGACCTTTACTCTCTGTCTCCTGACCATTTCCATAGGAGATGCCAACTCTCATAAGACTTAATAAAGAAGGTACAGATGAAGGCCTGTTCTAGCCACAGCTTTTATAAGTGAAGCCATTAGAACAGTGTTCCCCAGCCTCACGATGACAAGAATACTAAATCAGTGTTTGCAATATTATGCTCATTAATTGATATAAGGGAGCAGATGATACAAAAGACTCCTTCTATTGTGTCTTCATTCTCCTTATAAGGGGAATTTAATTCTCTTCCACATAGAAAAAAAAATCCCTTCAAAATGTTCTTACTATTATCCTCTGCTCTCAGTAAAATGTTTCTAGCTTAGCATGTCCCAGTGAATCCCACTTTTGTCCACTCTTTCCAGCACTTCACCCTCTCTGATTTTTCCTCGCAACCATCAGTCCAACTTTGGACTTGTGGTCTCCACTTTATTACTCTCCTTCTGCTTCACGCACATGGAAAAGTAGATGAGAGCAGTCAAATTATACCCTGCGCGCTCCTTCGCCATTCACCATGACGCTCTCTTTCGCTCTTACTGTGCTGAAGAGGGGAGCTGGCCCCCGGCCACCAGCCCCCAGTCAGGCCGGGGAGCGGGAGGTGCTGGCAGCCCCACGTGGTCGCCCCAGGTGGGAACTGTCCACCGGGAGCCGGTGCTGAAGGAGCCCGGAGATACGCACCCACACACCAGCCCTCCGCTGCCACCAAACCCTCCTGAGGCCCACAGGGAGGAACCGCTTCAGCCGGCAATGCAGCTTCGCTTCAACTTTCTAGAGCTTGGGAGAGTTGTCCTGGGGCTTTACTCCAAAGTGTTGCCTGTAAGCTACGTGTAGGCTCTTCCTCCAGAAGGCAGAGGTCAGAAAAGTTTCTTCACTTCAGTGTTCCCCAATTTGTAAGAAACTTGTCTTCTCACCAAAAACTGGGAAAAAACTTACCCCTACAATCCCAACGTCTGTTTTTATGGGGCTTTCTTAATTAAACATCTTCTCCAGTCTCTCGTTATCCCTTTACTTGTCCTTAGTTTCTTAGGGATTTTTAGAAACTCAGATGCAACTTGTCATCAGGTGATGACATGGCAACACTTTAAATGGAGTTAGTTTGTGCTAAGAAAATGTAAATGAAAATACCTGTTCTTCCTTGTGTGTGGCTGGCACAACATCCTGTTCTTCCTAAACAGACAGCCTTTCCTTCTCTGTTCTTCTTAATAATTTTTTTCTCTGCTCAGATCTTAATTTAAGGAAAAAAATAGATTGCATTCTACTGTCAGTAGCTTTCTGATCTGACACATCTATGAGCCAACAAACTGCAGCATTCTGCTGACTGAAGAAAATAATTTGCAGGTCTGGAATTTTAGTTATACCATATTATTTTTCCAATATGGAAGAAAGTATCTCCCTTACCCCTTCATAACTTTCCATGCCAAATGGCCTACAAGAAGCTTAACTAGTGTTATTTCACAGGTAAGATCTAAAGATCTAATGAAAAGGCAACTCTTCTGCCCAGTACCTTATTTCTCTTTACATGTACTGTCTTGCCAGCATCAAAGATATAACATTGAGGTTTTTTGTTGTTATCCACTTCTGACACTGATGTGAAGTCCTGCAGTGAATCATTGTTTAGATATTTAACATATATTACATAGCACCATGTTGCAAATATTATGACTAAGTTGTATCAGAATGGTCAAGCTGGACCATGCTATTACTTTTTTAACTCTATGCAGGTCACTGACATGTGGTTAGGTGATATTTTCTACCATAATGTCTGCTCCTCTGCTCATGTAGACTACCATAGCTAGCCAGGTACATCATAACAAAGAGAGATCACAGCTACCACATAATATCTGTTTCTTTCTTCTCTGATCTTTTTGTTGATTTCTTTTCCTCTTATTGTTCTGCATTATGGCCAAATATTAAAAGACAAGATTTGGAGACATCAGAAGCAAAGCATGATCTTCTTGCCTCATTAGCCCTTCTTCTCATGTGATTTAATCCCTTTCAGTTCTATTTTGCAAAGTCATCTGCTCTTGCTTTTGGTGACATGGTTCTTCAGCCTCTCTCAAGTAGAAAAGGTGGGCAGAAATACTTTTCTTCCCAGGATTTATCAGTAATTGATCCATGTTCAGCTACATCAGCTGCCAGTGCTTTTGCTCTCCAGCATGTTTATTCTTGCTACTGAATTTTTTAGGACAGTCATCTCACATGAGGATATTCTATTGAACACTTTGAGGTCATTATTAGAAAAAAGATAGAGTGTAGGCACTTAGTAAGGACCTTGGGAGCCTGTCTTACTTTTGCAGGAGGGGAGGTTCTTCTTGGCAATTTATCCTACATAAGAACTGCAAAAATACTATTCATTTAAATTTGTGAGATTTTTTTGAAAAGCATAGTATTTTCTACATATCCCTTAAATGTAGGTAAAATACAGAGAAAATTTCTTGACTATTTATCTTGACTAACTATTTCTATTTTTATTTTACCCATATTTTATGAGGTAAAAGTCTGAGGTTGTATCTGAGTGGTTAGAAAGAGTTTAAGACAGGATGGAATTATTCCTAAGATAAAACATTCTGAAAAGGAAGACTAGACTTCAGGAGAAATCTGAAAGGGAAGGCAATATGGATCATCTGTTATCAGTCCTCCTGAAAGTTTTAACTGTACCAGATCAAGAAGGAAGTTCCCATACATACACTCTCCTGTCTTTTTTTCTGGTCAGTACTTTCAATGAGGAGCCCTTAGTGCTCAGGGTTGGATCCATGAGTCCAATACTTCAGTATATTGAAAGTACACTGCCTAAATTCTTCCCAACTCTTTGGCATGTCTTCACATAAGCTACGAGAAAATTAAATTCTTTCTTCATCTACTGTATGCACAAGTCCAGAGTATTAATTAGCCAAGATTCAGCTATAATAAAACAGATGTAGGGAGATCGTGCATTTGATGGCAGATGGAAGGAGTAAATTTTTTTACTCATTAAATAGACTCATATAAAGTAATGCTAACCAAAACTGCACAGCTGAGGAGTAAGCAGTGCAAGTCTAGCTTACAACTGAAGCTAAGAGGATATTCCATCTTAAGAAAACCTCAATGGCCAAAAATAATTATCTTGAAGAGAAATGCATAAATCACTATTTTGGAAAGTTACTTCTCACAACAGAAGCCTGGAGGTTCAGGCATCTGATTAACTTATATTCACAGAAGCAAACTCTGTTCCATCAGCAACGTCAAGCTTCATAGTAGGCCAAACAATTGTTACCCAAAGTAATAATTGTTACTCAAAGATTGCTTATAATATTGTTATACCTAACAATTGTTATTCAAATATTACCTGTAATATTTCAGCACGTATTTTAAATTGTGGTTCTACAAACCTCCCTTCAGGATTCCTATCAATGTCATGAAGAACTTTGGGGGAGATGTGAACAGAGATTAAGGTTTGAAAAATTTACATGAGGCTAGACTGTTCTTTCTCCTGTGTACCTATGGACAGTATGTGCATGATTAGCAGGGTCTTTGGACAACTCACAGACAAATTAATGCTGTCTGGAGAAAAGGAAGATCAAGGATATAACTTTCCCTTGGACAGGTAAAGTACTTTTTAGTAGAGTTTATATGTTTTGCTTTATTCAGGGCTCTGCTTCAAGGCAGATTCAAGGCCAAAATAGGTTAAACACTGGAAAGGAAGGAAGGAGATCTGTAATGCTGTTATGTGCTTCCCAACCACATCAACATAATGGAGATAGTCTCTAAAGTGTGTGGCAGATGTCTCCATGGTTGGGACTTTTGCTGCAGAGTAAGCCATTTTCTCTCAACTTTGCACCTTCTTTTTCCTAAAATTGAGTTTCTGTCACAGAAATCATTCCCAGGCACCACAACAGGTTGCCTAAACTAAGAATTTACTTTTGTGATGTTTCCTCTACAATTAAGACAGACGGGACTCTACTGAGTAATTCAGCGCACCAAAAGTTGCATCACCCTATAGAGGTACATCTTTTCACTTACCATAGGAAAACTTCAGGTCATAAACTTTTTACCTAGGATGCCTTTGTGAAGAACAACTGAAAAAGACAGTCTTCATGTCTAAAGGCACAGAAGAAAAAGAGGTGATAGAATAAGAAAATGAACCCATGCCTGCAAGTGCCTTAGTAACAAGATCATCCTTATGTCATCATGATATAACACATAACTTTCACCTGAAGGAACAGCATAGAAGTGTCTATAAGAAGCAAAACCCCATTTATTTAATGGTGATTCATTTTATCTTGATTTCAAATGAAATGGCTGAAGAGCAGAGCTCAGAGGGTTGTAGTAAAAGAGTCCACTTCTGACTAGTGACCAGCAGTGTTCCTCGGGGTTCAATTCTAGGGCCAGTTCTGCTCAATATTTATCAAAAATCTGGATGCAGGAGTCAAATGCACCATTAGCCAATTTGCTGAAGATACCAAACTGGGAGATTCTGCAAGGGACAAGATGCCTTGTGGAAGGATCTAGATAGACTGAAGCATTGGGCTAAAATTAATGGAATGACATTTAAGAAGTTAAAATGCAGGATTATGCACCTATGATGGAGTAACATTGGGCATAAGTTTATATTGGGAGAGGAGTGGCTGGAGAACAGCTCTACAAAAAGGGATCTGGGGGTGTTGATTGAGACTAAGCTCAATTGAGTCAGCAGTGTGCCCTGACAGCCAAGAGGACAAACTGCACCCTGGGGTGCATCAAACACAGCATAACCAGCCAGTCAAAAGATATTATTATCCCACTGTATTCAGTGTTGGTTCAGCTTCACCTAGAGTCCTTGCACCATGCTGGATCCCACAATTTGAGAAGGATATGAAAGTCTTTGAATGCATCCAGAGGACAGCAACAAAGCTGGTAAAGGGATTGTGTATTGGTAAATGTCTTGTGTAGAGTGACTAAGGAATCTGGGTTTGTCTAGTTTGGAGAAAAGGAGGCTGAGGGGCTACCATATTGCTCTCTACAGCTTCCTGAGGAAGGGAAGTAGAGAGGGAGGTGCTGATCTCTTCTCCCTAGTATCCAGTGACAGGACATGTGGGAATGGTTCAAAGTTACTCCAGGAGAGGTCTAGCCTGGAAATTAGGAAGCCTTTCTGTACTGAGAGGGTTGTCAAACCCTGGGACAGGCTTTCCAGAGAGGTGGTCAATGCCCCAACCTGTCAAAGTTTAAGAGGCATTTGGACAAATGGTCAGGCAGTTGAACTAGATGATCATTGTAGGTATCTTTCTACTGAAATATTCTATTTAGTGTTCCAGGTAAGCACAAATTTTTCTGAGCTGCCAAGCTAATAAGGAGCTTGTCCTCCCTGGATATGTTGCTTCAGCCCATGAAAACAACGTTCTGATATCCCTCAGGCTACTGTCAATGCTCACAACATGCAGTGTAGAGGCACTAAGGTACTAGGCAAGAGCTACTAGCTTAAGTCCCAGATGCCATACAACCCTGTTACCAGAAGGTCGTGTCATAATTGTAACAAGCTCATAATCCCTTCTTCATTTCTCACATCTCATTCACACCGTATGGTCATGCTCTAAATTAAATATTATGTAGACAAACAAGAACACATGCCTGCCAATGCTACTGGGGCACCCATTTAATGTTCTTAAACCAAAAAATGTTAACTTAATGGAATGACAATTTCTAAATCTAATAGATGTGCATCTTCACTTGCAGCAAGCTTTAGTTACCTTGTATCCTGGGGAAAGGTTAAGCATTAACTCTTATGTTTTGATTGGAGGACTCAAATATTAGGATTTTATTAACAAGATTTATAAGAGTATTCAGTGACTGCCATAGTAGTGGTTGTTATCTGTCTGTAAGCATAGAAATATTTTCCGTATTTTTTGATTAAAGTCCAATTTCTTCTTAAATTCTAAAGCTGAACTTCATGTTTGCAAAGTGGGAAGCCTGATTTAATGAGAAGTCTTGACTGTACTATTATAGCACTAACCCTCTTTGTCCTGAATCCTAACATAAGTTAAATTAGTCCTTATTTCAAAATGCCAAACTGTGATATTTTTTTTACCCAGTTTAAAGAGTGCTTGCCTTAACAAGTCCAATCAGTTTCCAGTGGAAAATTGTAATGATTCAAAAGAGAAATATTCAGATGAGTTAGCCTAACACCCTGCATGCAACAGATTGTACCCTCCATGGCACCTGTTGTGTTCTGCCATTGTGGCGTCCATGGGGGAAGAAGGGAGGTGCAGCACAGCATGAACTTGTCACCATGTGGCCCCAAATTGCTGCCATTAGTGAATGAAATCTTGGCGGTGGACCTGACACAGCTCCCTTAGAAAGTATCTTTCCTTTAATTGCCACTGACACTGTATTTTGCCCTGGTATATTTGTCCTCTTGTTTTCAGAGTTACATTATTTTCACACTTATTAAACTGAAGTTTCAGCATCTTATACTTACTTCTTGAATAATTTTATTCATCCTTGGGAAGTATTTGTGAACTCCTTCTGGAGGGCATTTAAAGAACTTATAACTATGTCTGCTCACAAAAAGTGGTTTATGATGTTCTTAATCTTTCACATGCTAAAATCAATGGAATTTATTAATGTTTTCTGACATCTCACAAACATCTTTAAGTCCTAGCTATATTCCACATAACTTGTGAGTAGAGCTGGGTAAACTTTTTCATCAAAAAGATGTATGCATTTGTAAAATCTTCCCATGTTTCCTACTACTCTTATCTACTGACACCTATAGCCGGTTACTAAGTTATAATGCCTTAAGAAGAAGCTCTAAATCATTTACTATATCTTTCCTCCCTCTTTCTTCTCTTAGGCTCTGTCACCATACCAAAAATACTGAAAGTAGTGACAAGTACAATATCAATAAACATAATAATAATTGATTTCTGGGAGATGAAAAATCTGAAATTAGTGGCAATTTCTCCCAGGAGCGTTGTCTGATTAATTTAATGTTCATCTTAGTCTTTCTAAGTCATTCTAATACTGCTTATCTGTTCAGCAAACCTTTGTGATGTGTCCCATAAGAAAGTGAAGTATTATTACATAGCCCTGCATTTTTTAAACTGGAAACACCTTCAACCAAAAGAAAAAAAAAAAAAAGGCTCATGGAGATGCTAAAAGTTCTGAGTTTACCCTACCTTTTTTAATTCAGCTATTTATTTCTGAAGAAAAATATACTAATGTCTGACAAGAGCAGTAGTACATAACATAGTCCTATCTCATGGCTGCCACTCCAGTATTTGAAGAACTATCTGAAAGCATGACCTTATCTCAAAGAACATGTAAGAAGCCGTGGTAAAAGATGAACTTAGACTGGAATATATGCAAAGAAGTGTTATCAAGATGACAGAGATCCTGGGAAACAAGTGCATTTAAAAGATCCCAGCTTTATAATATTGCTAAATGAAGGGTATGCAGTCCAGTAGTTGTTGTCCACAAACTTCAGGACAGATGAAAATAGATGTGTTAATGAACAATGTTGGCACAAAAAGAGAAAGCGTGAATTAGCAAAGATGGTGTTTCTGCAAAGAATCTCAGGAAAGTTTCTACATGTCACAGCAGGAACCATAGGAGAGAAAAGATGTGACTAGTTCCACAAACATGAAGCAAGACACAATTGCCTGAGATAGCTGGGGATGGGGTGGTCGGGAAACATTAGCATCTGTGCAGGGGAACAACTCACTGCTGTTGCTGTTGCATTCTGACCAAAATGTGTAAAGAGTTCTCCAGCAGTATCACCATGTTACAGTCAACCTTTGCAGTTAAAGTCCAAACACAGATTATGAAGGAAGGATCCTGTGAAATCAAGAAATCACTGCAAAGCACAATTCTGAGACAGAAAAGTTTTCTTAGCAGCCTATAGAAGCCATTAGTGATTCAGACACCACTAGAATAGTTCATTACTGAGAGAGACAGCATTCATATTGTTTAGGCAATGGCATCCTTCATCAGTCCTTAATAATATCTAAATTGAGTTCTCCTTAGTGGGCTTCCTCTCTTCAGAAAGTAGGAAGAAACCTTGCACTACAGGAACTGTAGTTAACTGCCTGATTCTTTGCACCCAGTGTGGTTTCAGAGAGGAAATAAAGAGCATTTAGAGTGACTGAATCACATCAGATCTTCCAGACATCCTCATTAAACTGTTATAATGAGGGTTGTGTTGTTTTCTTCATTTTCTCTCAATAGTGTTAGCTGGCAAAGACTGATGCCTTTAGCCCTCTAATAAATTAATTATTAATGCAGGAGTTAATAATTCATGTTAATTGGTACTATGAGCTACTTTCCCCAACAAATGTGAGCAAAGGTCAAAACTTGTTAACAGCAGAGGTGAATTCTATTTTTATGTTTTCTGTTCCATAACATATCTGCAAAAATCAAGCTATAGCTTGCAAAAGTTAACTGTATTTCAAAAGACAAGCATATACTGAGGGCAAAGGTCTGGTCTATTCACTTAGTTTCAAAGTACAATTAACTGGGCATTTGCACTGCCTTTGTCATAGCCAGATACACAAAGAATTGAGGATTGCCCACCTTGGATAATAAAAAAATATCTCTCATGTTGCCAAGACAGCACAAGCCCAAGCGGGGAGTGATCAACAAAAATGTAGACTGAGAAGATGTCAGTTGACACTGAAATGTCAGGAAGTTATTTTAATAACCATCTGGTAAGTGCATTACAACACTGAGTATACATGTTGCTTTTCCTGAAGAAAAACCTGTTCAATGAGGATCATAATTGTGAGGTTTACCTTAGAGGAAGATCAAATAATTCTCTATAATTATTCCTTGCTGCTCAGATAAGACAGATTTGCCACTCACTCATTGTATGAGGTGCAGTGCTTTGATCACTGTCCTCTTAAATGCAACACAATTTCAAGTGAGTGTATGTCCCAGCCCCATGCCCTTCATCTGGAACATTAGAGCTGAAATCTGCTTTTAATTTGATAGGATGTTTGAACAAGGCCATGTGCTGCCGAATGTGTTTAGCAACCAAACGTTTTCCCATGTAAAGAATAAATCCACAGTCTTTCTTCAACCACCAACAGGAAATCATGTTTTTGTTTGTGTTTTGTTTATAAAACAGAGATTCAAAAAAGCAAAGTGAAGAAAGATATGTGTAGACTTTGGGAACAGCTTAAAAGAAACTGAGAAAAATATGATTTTAATAAAAATAATCAGCTTTTCTTAATGGATGTAATAATCTATTGTAAGTAACTTATATAACACAAGGCTTTCACTGTACTCATTAGAACTTGGCAACATATTTTTCAGTGTTTAAACATGAGAATGAGATGGGACTTCATCCAACATCCACTGTCATCAGTGGGAGTTCTTCCACTGACTTCTGTGGGCACTGGATCCGGCCCCTGCTCAGCAGGACATTTTCTTTCTGGGAAGAAAAAGCAATCTCTTTGGAAAGGTTTTTCTTTATGACATGGCCAATATAGCTATTTACTCTCTTCTTATTGTTTTGCAAAATCAAGCTGATGTTTTATAAAGAGAAGAAAGTACAGCTCAGGAAAAACAAGTCTAGTTTTATAACACTTTGTTCTATTAACAGGAAGCATTAAAAATACAGATGGAAAACATCTCACGTCATCGGATTTGTGTCAAGTTTTTCACTATAAGTGTATAGTTTCCATAACTGAAGCAAAAGTAGACACATTATGGGAAAAATAACACGTACATGTAGATATTTCATTGCTGCCAGTATGTAATTATGCAAAAAGTGCACAGATGTGAAACCACTGTTACGCATACTGATGCTGAAGAAACAAAGACTCTTTCTCATTTCTTCCAATGGCAAACGCAGAGCTTGTTGTGCTGGCTTGAAAATGTGACATGGGACCACTGAGTTTTGCAGTTAGTAACAAGGATTCATCCTTGTGTTTAGCAAATAACAGGGACGATCTTTGTCACTAAGCGCAATTAACAGCTATCTGGCATGTGGCTTGGCGAATAAACAGAAGCAAAGTTCCTAGCAATACAGTATTAATCCTTTGGTTTACAGCAGGACTTGGTTTTCCTCACTCTGTTCTTGAGGTATGAGTTTGGCATATCTCACAACCCAAACTACCCCTGGATACTAGTGTTGCAGTCGCCACAGATTGTCCTTTTACAATATCTGGTTAAAAACAAAAAAAAGTCCTTTCAGACAAGATGATAAATCCTGTCCAAAGTCTCACAAGCTGTGGCAGACCAAAGTACTTGATATTCCCAGCTTGTAAGGCTTTCCTCTTTCTGCTACCATATGCAGGTTTCCCAGATTGCACCCAAGAAGGCAACAATGCAATGAAATAGACTTTTCTGCCTTGAAGTTCACTGGTATCTCACTGTCCTTATACTGCAATAACCTCAGAGCAGAAGTTGCTTTCTTCTAGTATATTGTATGTATAATGCCTCCCTCATTCTGGATTGCCCTGATCTTGGTTTGCACTTTCAGGTGCTATCTTGATGACAAATGATGGCACTTCCATAGCATAATCTAATGTGGCATTCTGCAGAAGACTTGTTTTATGAGTCATTCCACTCACACCACCCACAGGTAGTAGCCACTTGCAGAGAAATTTCACCTTGCTTTCCTACCCTTATCCTCTGCACTGCTGTGGCAACCTCCCTGGATCAAAGGTTTTGCCAAAGGTCTTTCCTTCTGCTCTGAAGAGCATCTCATCCATTTACAACTCCATGTTTTCTGGGAATAGGATTTAGCCCCGGTTTTGTGACTGCCCGTAAAACAAGCAAACACACTCTCTCGTTGAACATTGCAATCATTTCTAGAAAATGCTTCAGCAGGTGTACTTTTTTTTGCTTTTTAATACGAACTCAAAACAACACTGTTTCCACATACGGATGTTATGAAAGTCTGTCAACAATCTGAGTAACAGGGCTGACTTAAAGTGAAAGCTTTGCACTGAAATCAGGCAAATTCTTACATTTCACATTATGGAGTTTGCAATGACGCACCTTTAAAATATAACACAAAATTCTTTCTGCCATTCTGGCCTTTTTCTGTTATCCTTTTATGCTCTGGCTGTGCTAAGTGTGTACAGAGTGCTACACATTAACCATTTTATTTCATACCTCCTTAAACAGCACTGCAGAGGTGTAAACAACGAAATCTGGTTCAAACAGCGGTCCTATTATCAAGTTAACAGGCAGTGTAATTATTTCAGGCACCAGTCTACAAGGATAAGGGCAAGCACTAGCTTTTGGCTGGGGGAATGTCTGGTTTCTTTCTCTCCCTCAGGGCCTGTGCTAACCTGCCATGTAGTATGAATCGAGAATGGAGCCTGCCATGTGTACAGGAAAACACATGCAAAAAAAAAAATCCCAAGCAAAGTGAAATTCCATGTGATGATGCCTACCCTGACTCATACCCAGCTCTATGTTAAAATATTTTTTTTTCATCCTCCTTAGCTCACATTAAGCAAAGAAGAATTTCAAGTTGAAGGAGGAAAAACTCAGAAGGAAGAAATCCCACAACAGACAACTTGTAAAAATCCTGCAAATACTTATTAGTAAGTATGCACACGTGTGGGAGGCTACGAACATTGTTTTCTTTGTAGGCCTGTGATGTGAAACAGTGAGGTTATTCATGGTAAAGGTACCACAGTGTTTGCAGGACCCATCCCTCTTGTGTCTTCTCTTCTCCATTATCAGTTCACCAGGCCTGTAAGTGTTACTAATGCACAGCAAAATGTAGCTCAGAGGGTGTTTGGTCGGGGAGATGAGTAGTTTCTTGTTCTCTACTCACATGGAAGGAGAAGGGACAGAGCTAAAAGGCTAACGTAACAGCCTGCTCTTGGCATCGGCTGTTGCTAATTTTCTTTGGCGTGCTTTGACTACCTGTCTGAAAGGCTGCTGCAGTGCAGGAAGGAAATTTTTCAAGAGATTAAACTATTATTGTTTCCTGTGTGGCTGTCTTCGCTGTATATGAAAAAAAAGCTTTAAGGGCACTTGAAAAGAGATTTGTCTGAATAGCAAAGTTGTTGTGATTCATCCCCCGCCTCCCTCCTCAAAGAGTCGGGATTTGGCCAATTTCCTCAGGAAAGTGGTTGATTAGGGCCCATGGATTTATCCACAGCCTACATATGAGATGTCATAAAGGTGATTAATGGTGAACTCTCCATCATAGGAAGCCCAGAGTTTAGTAAAGCTATTTTCAAGGGCATGGAAGGAAAATAAGTCATTTGTATTTTTGCCAAAATGCTTCAATGTTTAAATGCCTCTTTGTGCTTCCAGCAATTAATGCTGCTGCCTATCAGAGGCTGGTGTATTTTCTGATTTTACAAGTTTGTTTGAAAAATTGATTCAATGTGTTTCAGTGTTTACGTAACAGGATATTGTGGAATTAAAATAAAATGTTTCCACAAGACCAGCATTTGTTGCTATCCTTGAATCTAAGCATGATGTTGGAAGCTTTTTTTAAGCCCCTTCCCAAGAAAAAGTTCACCTGGGTTTTCCCCAGAAGGCAGTGCTATTACAGTGCAACTTGATGAATGCTTTTGGAGATAATTACCTGCCCTGACAAAGGAAAACTGCTCTGAGCTTTTGAGACTTCCCTAAAAGTTCCAAAACATGAGATTTTCTTACACTTTTCCTGTCTGACACTTACTCCCTTTGTCCAATCCTTCTTCCCACTAATTTCAGTCCTAGCCCTCACTGCCAATGCTCACATATTCCTTTATTTTTCAACTGTATGGTTGAGTAAAAGGAAACACCATGAACCATGTACACATACTGAGATCCCTCTTTTTTTTTTTTTTTTCCGACCCTTATAATGT
>JAVSBS010022743.1:47407-63111 GCA_033124195.1 Coracias cyanogaster | reverse complement strand
TGCCGGGAGAAGTAAATGTGTACAACCTGTGTCCAATGAAATGAAAGGAAGAGAATGGAAGAAGTACACGCTGGAAAGGTGAATGAGCTTTCATTAATGTCCTTACAGAGTCATGGGTCTCTCTTGTTCTGATCGTGTAAATCAAAAACCAGTTATAACCAACCCTTCTGAACATTGTGTGGCTGCAGAAGAGCTCACTAAGGACATAATTTGGCACAAAAACACTATTCATTGTGATAATTTAGCATAGCAGCACTCGAACTTTCATGATTTCCTACCAGCTTTAGTTTTATTTGCAAATTGAACAAGATGTGAAAAATTCTCAAATGCTGACTTATTACTTTGAAAACAAAGCAGTTAGTTTTTCTTAAAGCACAACAGATATTGCAGATTGCCATTAATCTATTGTGTATTAAGGGTAGACTATCTTCATAACATGCTACATGGAAATATTTGGATTTGTATTTCAGTTACTACTGTTTAGTCTTCCCAATTCTTTATTAAATTGCATCTCTACAAAGACACATCTATAGTAAAATCTCCTAAAGGGTGAGAGACAAAGCAGCTGCTTACTACTCCATTTGCATGTTATACCGGTATCTAGTTCAAGACACACCAGCATATGGACAACAGCACTGACTACTTCAAATTAAATCTGCGGCAGAGCTTTAACTACAGTCCCAGTGACACTTCTCAATGCTATTAATACACCACCCAATGTCCTGAAAACTTCAAAACACTAGATAAAGAGTAGGAGGAACCGACTTCCCTATTCTCGATCTTAGCCACCAAATCCTTAGCATTCCACACTTATCTACCACCTGCTTATCTATACTTCCCCCTTCTACTCAGTCCCTCCCTTTCTCATCTCAGGTTTCCAAAGGACTCAGCTAGCAGTTTCAAAGGAATTTTGAGATTTCTATAAATTTACATTTCGAATTCACTTGATAAGAAGAATACCAGCTAACAGTCTAAATTAACTGGGTTTTTTTAAATATAGCACCCAACTGAAGTTGAGCCCCCTGCCACATTTTCCAAGGCTCCCAGTATCTTTATTTATACACACATGTTCATTGAAAAAGCCCCTCACCTACTACTTTATAGGAACCTCAAAAAATAATGCCTATGGTCTAGTTGCAAAACTACAAGTCCATAATTCTTCAAGTCTTTTTACAGAAAAATTTAACTATTTTTAACAGCTAAAGTTGTAGGAACTGAGTTAAAAAAAAAACAACTCTCCAGAAGTTTATGGGCCTTTTGTTGTTTCACCACTCGTCAAATTTTGAAGACAAGAACTTTCAATACCGGATTAAACAGCACAAAGTACTTAAAGTTAACTTTGGAGAGTTTTATCACTTTCGAGTCTGGCTTGTTTGGATTTTTTTTTTTGCACTCAAGATAACTGAGTAACTTTTGAAAAAAATTAACCACATCTAGTTTGATAACTACTGTTACTGGTTCATAACTCAATTACAGGACAAATGCTTTTGTATGTTACCAGGCCACATAAGTTTTGAAGAATAACGCTACACTCTTAGGCCGGGTATAAACATAAAGAACAGTGATAACTGCAGCAGAGGTGTATCCTATCGATATTAGCCATGCAAACAGGAGGATGGGGGCAAATAATTAATCAGAGTGCAAGACACTGAAAATAGCAGGCCTGGGAGCAAACAAAGAAAAATAACAGAACAGAGAAAGTTACATGAGCGCAAACTAAGCGTGGCCCCATGGCCAAATCGATGCCTTCCCAGGGAACCTGCGCCCCACAGTCCCTCCGAGCCATAATACTTCTCTCCCCAGCCACGAAACCGTAGGACCACGGCCACAAAGCCTATTCACTTCTCTCCAAGCCCAGAGAGATGAAACAGAAACTTCTGGAAACGGGGAGAAAAGTAAGGAGTGAAAAGCGGCCACCTCCTCCCCGAGGCCTATCATGGCGCCGGCAGCCGAAGGAGCGGCGGGCGCCATTTTGTCTCTCCGCGCACACGGCTTCCCGACCCAGCCCTCCCCATCTCACACACTCTTCCCTCCCTCCCCGCGGCTCCCCCCTCCCCAATTCCACTCCCTCCAAAAACCCCGGCGGCCGAACGCCGCTTACCGCCATGACCGAGCGCCCGGGACGTCGCTTCCCCCCTCAACGACTCCTCACAAGGGGCTCAACCGCCCTCAGTAGCCGCGGCCGTAGCGCTCGCGAACCGCGGCGACACGCCCCACCCTCCCTCTCCCTCCGGGCGCCCGGATGTAGCCAAGGGGCGGGGGCAGGCGGCGGGGAGCGAGGGAGCCGCGGTGCATTCTGGGGGCGGAGAAGGATTAGGCGGTGTCTTAGCAACGGCGCCGTTCGCGTTCGGAGGAGGCTTGGCCCACGCTGCGACCCGTAGCGCTCACGGCGCTCCCGCCAATTTGAAAGCCTGAGGGAGGCAGGGCGGAGTAGCTTGTCACCTCCGGGGCCGCGGTGAGGAGAGGGCGGCTGTCGGTCCCGGTGGGCAGGGGGTTTGCTGTGGGGTGAGGAGGGCTCTCTGACACTGATGTCGTTCAGCCTCGGGCGCGAAACCCGTCTCCGCCAAGCTGCGGTGAGTCGGGCCCGCTGGGGACATCAGCTGGGAGCCACATTGCTACCGCGACTTCGCTTTGTCTTGTCTAAAAACACAATTTTCCTTTAGGAGCCTTATTGTACTATCCTTACCTAGACGCAGAATCACGATTGAATAATTACATCAATAATTTTTATGTGCTCAGGTAACTTTTTAAGAGATCTCTGCTTTAAAGCATGTTGCTTAAACGCTTGTCACAGGTAAACATGTGGAATGATATTGAACTTCTTACAAGTGATGACACAGGGAGTGCACGGCTGCCTGTAGGTTTAGGACACGAATGTGGAACTGCATTGTACCAAGTGGATACGCTACTTCAAATCACATCTTCAGAAAAGGTAGAATTCATCAAAACTGTGTTGTTCTTTTTCTTAATAATTCCCAGGGCTTCTTTGTCATATTTTCTCAAGTGTCTCGGTTATATATATAACAACCTTTTTCTTCTAGGTCTCCATTAATCCGCAGTTGTACGCATGCAATTCAAGGGATGGCAGTGTTATTGTTGTTGACAGATCAGTGGCACTCCTTGACAGTACCGGGCAATCTCTTCAGATGCACGTTCAGTTTGGTAAGTTTGTTCCTTTGGAACAACTCCACTGGAAGTTAAAACTGAGTTTTGAAATGTATCTGTTAGCTTTGTATAGAAAAGTATAGCAAGTGTCGTGCGTATCTAACTAGCCTGTAAAAAGGAAGTAGTATAACAAATACCCAAGTAATAAAAAGTAATTGGTGATTCTGTCTACAATTAACTGAGTATTTTTGTATAATTTAATTAGAATGCTCGCTAACTTCTCACTGAAATGGAAGTAATGGACACCAAGACCTCTCCCTTTGTGCTCTTTCCTGTACTTTCTTTAATCAAATCATTTTGGAGAAATCTGGGACACTGTATTGTCCAATTCCTGTGTTTCAAATATGAATGTCTGTTAATAAAAATAAAATGTTAATATTTGACATTTTGCCATGGAACTTTTCAGATACTAATGTAGATGTAGTTGGTATGTGTCAAGAAAAACAATTTCTTGTGGTTGGTGAGAGAAGCGGCAATTTCCATCTTATTCACATACCATCAAAACAAACCTTGCTAACTAAGGTACGGTAATTTTTCTATTATAATTTTGCTTAAAAACATTTTGTTGAGTTGGTTTTTCTTCCAGGTATCAAAATATGAATATTCTTGTGTTTTGAATACATCTAGTTTGAACAAACAAACAGCTTAAAGGGACACTTTTGTTCCCCTAATAAATGGGAATAAAGAAAATATATTTAGGAATGTTATGTATAAACAAGAACCAGTTCTTCATGAGAGACAAAAGTTTAAAGTTTGAACTGATAATAAGTATTTCCAATATGTTTTTATTTTTTTCAAATAAAATACACAGTAATAGTCTAATAGTTTTTGTGTTGATTCTATTTTAGATTTTGGTTGAAAAATCTTCAAGTGAAAAGACTTACTTAAATCTCTTCATTGAAAAAGATAACGCAGATGCAGGTAAGAATTAGATTTTTCTTTTTCCTCCCCTTGTCTCAATTTTTGTGATTTTTGTTCCCCTTTAATATCTCTTTGGGAAAGAGACTACAAAGTAAATACTCAGATACAGCTCTACTTTGTATTGTACACGTTACATCCACTTTTCTTAATGCATTCCTATAAATATATTTAACTTTAATCATTTTACAAATGTCATAGAAAACAGGAAACGTTCAGAACTCAATACCTCTTTCTTTTGAGACTGCACTAAACAAAATGCTCAAGAAGAAAGGATTCCTTCTCTCTCCTTCTTCTAGCTGACTTCAGTAGTTCTTCTGTAACCTCCCAGACTTTTTCTGTCACAATATAATGTATTAGATGTAGTTTTGTCATGAAAACAGAATTTGCAGTCTGATGGATGCATACAAAAAGCTTCATTTCAAACAGAACTCTAAGAAGTACAAACTTATTCTACTCTTCCTTGAAGGTGACAACATTTTTTGTTGAAAAATAGCCTGACCTATTGGTTAGTTATTTCCCTGCCCTATTCATACACAACTAGTCTCTTTACTTGAATATGTAAGTTTGAAATATTTGTTTTGGATTTTTTTTAGGTGTTTATCATATGTTTGTTCTCACAAGCAATGGATTCTTCTGCATTACGTGTCTCCCACTTGCTAAAACGCAGGAAGGTAGGATGATCTACAAACCACTTGGGATTTCCACTTGAACAGGAAAAGCTGCATTAAGAAAGTTTTTCTGTCCATCTTTTAATTGGGAATAAGATGATGAGTTGGGATTTGCTATGTAATCTTGGTTTGTTTTTAAAGGGAAATTGATATACAACTAGTTCTGTAATAAAGTTATTTTTTTATTCTTCCAGTAATTCCTTTAGCTTATGTTTCTCTGAGTCACTGATTTAGAGAGAGTACTGAATATTCTGGAAGCAGGCTTTTAAGCCATAATCAGTCTTAGCTGTACTGAAGAATATGGGGAATAATTTAAATTTTAAATGCTGTTTAAGTATAGTTATTAGTTAATTTTCTGTAACTCAGTGATCAATAGAAATAGACCCTGTCAACAATCCTGGCTATAGTGTTTTTCAGCATGGCTGGGTTAGGACTAAACAATCCTTTGTTACTTTCAGTGGCTTTTTTTCAATTTTGAAAAAGTTTATTTAACACTGATTTTTTTTTTTTTTTTAATGTAGCAGTTGACAAGATGGACATGATTACAGCAAAGAAAGTAAGAAATACCCTCTAATTTGTAACATATGTCTTAATTGCAGAGTTTGTAACAAAACTTTGCTCTGTACATTTCATTGACTCCTTACCCATTCGTTATTACAACTCATAATTCTGATTACTACTTTTTCTGTATGGTGAAGTGAGCAGTTCAAGGTTTTATCCAGTGCTTGTATAAATGTTTTTTCTTCCCCTTTTGTTTGTTTTCCCTTCATCTTCCACCCCACAAGTTACAAGGCCAGATAAAGACAGCTTTCATTTCCACAGAAGAGTATCACAGCCTCGGGTGTCAGGATGTTGTGATCAGTAACTTGGGGAACAAAATCCACTTGATAATTGGGGTAAGTACAAACAATGTGTTCGTAACAATTATGTGATCAGTGGTGGTGGTTTTTGATCTGCAAGAAAATGGATCACTAGCTGGTTGAAAAAGAAGATGATAAACTTTTTGCACTAAGACTTTTTGTCTTTAATTTCCTTCACTGTAAATTTAAAGGCTGTCAGTTGTGCTATCTTGCTGTATTTTTTTTTTTCTTGTAAGAAAATAACTTGTCATTTCAAACCTTGCTCTGTTATGATGGATGGAAAAATATTGAGGGAATATGCAGGGAGAAGTATTTTCACCCTGGTTGTATGACCTGAGTGGATCCTGGCCTGTACAAGCGAGTCTATTTATAATCTCATCCTTGAGCTCAGAGACAAAACCAAAGCTGGCAAAAGTCTTCCAGTCAGGTTCACATTCAACAAAGGCTGGCAACAATTAAAGTCCCAATTCAGCATGAATTAAGCACGGGAACTTAATAAAACAAATACAAATATAGACATATTTTGAAATTCTTTTTTCATCTAAAACCAAGTTTTTCTGAGTTCATTGACTGAAGCCTGTTGAACTTAGTGCAATTTTTCTCAGTAGATTCAGTGTATGTTTCATTCTGGTTTTATGTTCTATGAGAGTGGAAAATGGATGTTTTGAAGCATGGCGTGTTTTTAGAAAAGCCAAAGATGTTTGGTGATGTTGACTGTTACAATTCCTGCAGTAAAGGCCAGTCTTGGAAGGAGAAAGGAAACAGGCTAAATTAAAAATAAATAAATGTATTTTCTGAACATCAGCATTCACCAGAAATAAATTTTAAGCTGTTTTGCAGCTTTCCAAGTTGAAGAACAATTGTAGAAGCACACCTTTCAAATTTCTAATCTCCGACCCCCTTTTCCTTTGCCTTTACTACCAGGGTAAAGGCGATCATGCGCTTTCCAAATGGGAGGTGGACACTACCACCAACCTGGTGTCCGTTCGAAGTTCTGCTGATTCAAGTCTGATCAAAGGTACAGAAAAGGTTTCTTTACTATCTGTAGACAAGTGTAGAATTTATATTTAATTCCAGAAAATACTACAACGTTTTCAGTTCTTTCATTATTTTTAGTAAATACACAGAAACCAAAGGGAGCACATCGTGTAAAGGTACAACCAAAATGTGCCCTTCAAAACTGTTGAGTTTAACTTCGATACACAAATCACAATTCTGTTAGAAGCTAAACTTTTCACAGTGCTGGGAAATTCTGTGCAGTTAAACGTCTGTATCTTTCAAGTGCTTGGCTGTACATTTTAAAATGACTTTGCTTCAAATACGTTTCTCAAGAAAAATACTAATTTTATGTGACTGGATATTTTTTAGATGCAGTGAAACTTCAAGTTCTCGGCAATCTGCTGTTTGTTTTAGATACAGAGGTATGTGTCATGATTTGCTTGTCTTCATTGAACCAACTTATGAAATTATTTAAGTAATAGCTTTAAAATATGTTTCTATAAAGTAAAGATGGTTATTTAGAGGCAACATTGATCTTACTGTCTTTTTTAAATTCTATTTCTAGTCATTATTTAACCTATGGAATGCATTAATATTCTTCTCAACAAAGATTAAAAATGTCTTCTATGAAGAAAATACAAAATCCATATCTGATTTTTTTTTTTTTCCTTTCTAGAATATTTTAAGCATGTGGGATGTTTATTCTCTTACCCTAGTTTGGGATTGGCCTTTAATACATATTGAAGAATTTCTTCTAAGTACAGAGTCAGATTCTTCTCCAGTCATATGGTAAGTAAAGTGTTACAGCACCAGTTCTGACAAGTGAAATGTTGTCTGTCATTACAGCAAATGTGCCACAAACACTTGATTTTCTGTGGTAGTGGATTTTTAGAAATATTTGTTGAAATCTTTCTAGTCAGTGGGACAAAGTAATTGGACTGTAGATGTTGTGGAGAAGAAAACCTTGGCGCTTTCTGCTTTTCCTTGCTTCATCTGTTGTTACTGGCGTGTAACCTGTATCACATACAAAATGCTTGTCTCAAATAAGGTGTGTAATATGGCTCAGAAGTCTGGTGTTATAAAAAAGCTAGTCTGTCCTTCAGATAGATAAATAATAAGATCTTCATTCTGCAGATGGAGAAGCCAAAATCTGGAGATGTGTATATATATTGGTTAAAATGCGAAAGAAATTTTACTGGTCTTCAAACCAGGACAAAAGGCATTTAAGATGAGAAGACAAGACTCTTGACTCTTTCCATAGCTCTGCGCCAGTTTACAAAAATAAGAATCAGATCCATTTGAAAAGCTTAAAAATGTCAGAAGTTAAATGTATGTTCTCTACATGCTAAAACACTGTTATTTTTGGGTGCCCTGTAGGGTGTTAAAGCATACCAGTTTCCATGGAAAACTGAATTTTGTAAAACTCAGAAGCAAGAATATTTCCAAGTTTTAACATAAGATTTATACAGTATATTTTTGCTTTATTTTTTTCTCTTCCTTGTTCTGTAGGCAAGGGCTTGCCAATGTTAAACTGATAGTCATGACAGTACCGGATAACAAGCAGGTATAATCTCTTCATCTCTGTTCTATTCCTCAACTGTTAGTCACTCACAGAGAAAAGAGGAGCGGGGTGGGGGAGAAAAGGAAATGGTGAAATATTTGGAGCAAACAGAATTCTCAAGAGCCCAAAGTCAAAACTGAAATGTGACTGAAATTAAGATATAGCGAGTGATGGATGATTGCGATGTCTTATGGTGGTGACCCTGCTCTTTGGGCTTTTTATGGATTGTTTGGGGGAGAAATGATTCTGCAAACATCACTCTCACCACAGAAAAAAAAAGTCTGACTTGTTTATTTTCCCCCCTTTTTTTTATAGATGAGAAGTCTAATGGTTTTTGCATTGCCCACTATGCAACAGCTCTATTCTTTGGAAGTATCCGTGGTTTCTTCACTTGTTCAAAGTGGGATTGGCACAGTATGTTTACGTTATTTTATTGTTGTTGTTCTTTGAAGGAACGTAGTTGTCTTAATACAAATAGTTATTAAAGAGGGTTTTGTGTTATTCTTAGATTAAAGCCAATTTGTGTTAGAAATTGTGCAGGAACTATACAAAGAGAAATGACACTACATCCCCAAAGGATGGAGAAAAAGATACAACACGTAGCAGACTGAACAGGTCAATTCTAGGCCCGGGTCTATCACAGGGCTTAATACTACAGCCAGTTGTTCTTGCTGCTGTTACAGCTAAAAGCTGTATGGAGTTTTAAGTTCTCTTAGCACAGAAGAATTCTCTGGATTTAGCTGGGAGTTATTTTAGACGAGAGAGCTATTTCTTTTACTGTTTAAACTGCTTCCTTATCATGACTTTAACAAAAGAAGGGCAAAAAAAGTGGGTTTAGTCTGTTCAGTTAAGGCTCTTAGACATTTTAGGCAGAAACTATCCAGGCAATACTGTGATAAGCATTAAAAAAAAAAAAGAAAAAACACAAGCTTAACTGAGAGAAAAGCAGTAGTTTGAGAGAAAAGCAGTTGTTTGTTTCTAGACTAAAAAACTACTTAAGGCATTACAGTTGTGCTTTCTTATGACTGTTCTCCCATACCACCTAACAATGTCTGTTACTGCTACAGGATACAATATACTTCTTGGAAGGAATTCATGAAAACCACCAGATGTAAGATAATGTTTTGTTTCTTACTAGATCGTTATTCTATAAAAATGACAGATTACTTTACATATAGTTGTTTCACAGTTGATAAACTCACATAGTTCCCTCTCCTCCTCAGACCCTCTGAAGGCCCAGTTTCCATTGTTGTGATGAGAAGTTTAACTGAAGCCTTGCCGGAAAATAGGTACTAGATTCCGTGAAACACTATTTTATTATTTTGGCTTTTTCTCTGTGGTTTGGCACTTCTATTGAACCAGCGTACTTTTATTTCACCCCTAGGCTAAGTCGCTTACTTCACAAACACAAATTCACTGAAGCAGAGAATTTTGCTCTTCAGTTTGGACTAGATGTTGAGGTAAGTAGTTTGTTATTTATGTCTAAATGTGTTCATCAAGAAGTATCACTGAACTTATGAGTAACATTCTTGCTCTCTAGTCCAACAGGAGGTATGAAAAATATTACAAATATGGTGGAATATTGTCTTACAAAGCAACTTGAAACTAACTGAAAATTAGACAACTACATGATGAACTATGTTCTCATTTGCAGTAACTAACAAGCCTTGCAGTGAGAAGTGGTCCCAATGAGTACATCTTTGGATCCAAATAAGTGCTGCTGGATCAGGAGAAGGCACATTTGTCCCTTTAAGTGGCAGGAAACTGTGTTGCTAAAAAAACCTGATCATTTCCACATGCATTTATTAACCCCTAGTCCGGCTTCATTAACTGATTGATTCAAATAATGCAATTTGAAGGTTCCCTCTGCTTTTTGTTTGTTTGTTTCTTTAAATAAAAGAAACAGGTTTAACTGGTGAGATAAAAAGATACCACCAACTAATTGTCTGTAATGAAATCATTCAATGTACATAGACACACTTTATCACAAAAACATTGTGAACAAAAGTGTAGAGTTTTCAGTTGAAGACTATCTGCTTAAAACTTAACAGCATCAAACAAAAACTGTTTGTTTTTTTTTTTTAACAGCTTGTATACAAAGTGAAAGCAAACACTATTCTAGAGAAACTGGCTTCAGCTTCTGTTGGGAGTTACGGCCACGAAGTCTGGCTGGATCTTGTGAATGAAGCCAAGGAAAATCTGCAAAAAATTCAGGTGTGTTTGTATTTCTACACTCTTGTTTTAGTAAAGTTGCACAAGGTATAAAGGAGCTTGAATTAATTTCAGTTGTTTCCTTGTGCAACAGGATAGCCAGTTTGTTGTGGATTACTGCATAAATGCTCCGTGGCCACTGTATGAAACCACTCAAGAAATGCTGAACTACGCTAAAGTCAGAGTAAGGGGTTTTGTTTGTTTAAATTGCTTGTACTCATCCCTTCCTGCTACATGCTTCTGTACAACTTGAGAAGGGGGACATCTTCAAACCAGCTTCAATCATTCAAGCAGTAAATGCATTATAAAATGTGTTACTGAACACAAAGAAGCAGCACAGCTTGTTCCAACCTTGTTCTCGCTATTGCTTAAGGGCAAAAAAGGACTTACAGTTTTATTTTCAAACCAGAAAGCAGGTTTCAAAGCACCTTTTAAATATTAACTTCAAGACTAAGAGCTCAAAATATGTCACCTCCTTTGTTTTCATTATTTTAGTCTTTCCTGCCTTATCAAACAGAATCAGAGAGATATTATCTGTCTGATCCTGCGTGTGTGTAGCAATCCAATCAGAGCCTAACATGGTAAAATAGAGACTCCAGTTTACAGAGCTACTAAGTTTTTGCTCGTCTCTTTACTAAACTCTTAGTGCTGTCAGCATGTTCTGCATGTACTGAGTTGTCAGCAAACCATTTCATCTGTTTCAGATCTTGAAGAAAGAGGATAGAACCATTGCTCCATCATCTGATGGGGCCCCAGTATCCATATCTGAGGTGAGGACAAACTTCTTGGCCTTGCAGTATCATATGATAAACAAGAACAATGTAGAGTTTTAAAAACTGTACTACTGTTGAACTTTTAAAAGTCTTAACAAGATTATATTTTATGCTATGAAAGAGAATCACGGTAATTACAGGCTTCAGAAAGAAATGATTCCTTCAGTCATAGAAAGATTCATTTTCAGATGCTCCAGAAATTGAAGGAAGAAGTTTTTAAAGTGCTTTTATGTATTTATTTTTGCTTCTTAGTCTTATTGTGTACTGGACAGGCCTCATCTGCCATCAAGGAGAATCAGTGTAGTGTTTACATAGTTGAAATTAATGCTTTATTAAACAACCATACATATGCGATTAACTGAAATTCTTGAAAAGTCTTTAGTTTCCTCCATTCTTCCTCTTTGTGATGGTTATTCTAACCCTGTAACATGACTGTTTGGTAAGCCAGATACTGACTTTAAAATCTCTTGTCTGCATTCAGGTATTGAGAGCTCAGGCAAGGCTTACAACCTTCTATGGAGCTTTTGGACTAGAGAAATTCAGGTTTGTTCATTTGAGATGAAAAAAAAAAATTGTAATGGTTAAGTATGTGCCATTGAAATTAGGATTTTTTTATTATTATTCTTTATTTTTTAAAATTTGAATTCATTAAACTTGAAAACTTTCCTTTTCTGAAGTTTCCCATCCTCTACTGTAGAGAAGGGAGAATGTGGAGAGGTTGAGTCATCCTATATATTGGAAACATGTATTATCTGTGGCACATGCACTGTCTTGTATAGATGGGAAATGTTGGGATAAAGGCTGGACTTTGATTATCCTAGATATCTTTTCCAACCTACATGATTCTATGATTCTGATTTTTTTTTTTTTTATTTTATTTTTATCCTCTCACTTCTAGTGGTATTGCTTGGACAGAGTTCTTGAATAACGAAGACATTTTCAAAAATATCCTTTTTCAGCTAGAAGAAGGACATCTGTCTTGTGCACAGTACCTCTGGCTGAGGCATCAGGTGAGACTGCATAGATATCTTTGGTATTTGTGGGGGATTTTAAGTCTTTTAAGTTTTCCAGCCATATTTAACGAAATCAGACCAATGTGGTTATGAAACAGCTCCTCAAAGAAGCAAAGGTCTGTGGCAGAGTCCCATCTATGATTACCTGTTCTCCTAGCTCCTTAGAAGGCTGAGCTTCTTATTGATTTAAGAATAAACTGGAATTTCTGATGTCAGAACACATATTTCTGGGTCTGAAAGATGACAATACTGTGATTTATTCTGTAGTGGTTATAATCTTCCGTTCATTTTCTTCCAAGCACAGCTCTCAGAATTAAGTGGACATTTGCCAGCTGCCTTAAAATCCTTTAAAAAGAATCACATAGATTTCTTACTCTGAATGACAGATTCATAATAGTGGCTATGAGCTATTATATTCTTAGTGCAGGACTTTCAGGCCCATGTCTGTTGTTTTCTTAATAAGACAGGACTACAGAGCAAGCCCTGAAGTAATAGGACATGATCCTGCCACCATAACTTGCAAAGAAATTGCTTCAATTAGGTCTTGTTTAAGAAAACCAAGCCCTAGTTTTTCTGAACAGGGCTATATTTTATTTAAATTCCTGTCTACCACTACTGAGATTTTCCCTTTGTGTTGGTGAAATCTGTTTTTTCTTCCTTAGTGAAACAGCTTTAGAAAGTATCAGATAAATGTATACTCCATATATCTGTGGTTGTTGTGTTTTAATATTTTAGGCAGATTTTGAAAGCAGCTTCGATGAGAAAATGCTGGAGAACTTGCTTAATGCCATTCCTTCCACTGTTCCTTTGAAGGATCTGTGCTTGTGGCTTAAAAATGTAGTGATCCCTTTTTTAAGAAGGATGGTGCCAAAGGGACAGGTAAGACTGACTTAATGCATGCAAAATGTCATTTTCTCAGGCTAAGATAATTTTATAGTCAGACCTACAGACTTCTATTTTTGAATGTTCCTCTGTCTTTTAAAGGGATTCTTTTCCCTACAGTTTATATTCAAAATGATTTATTTTAAAAACAAAATTCTAATGGCAAATTTTGCTTTGATAGGGAGCGTAACTCTACATATAACTGTATTTTCTTTCAGAAAACATTAGCAAAATGGCTGGAACAAGGTGCGCGAAACCTTGAATTAACTGATAAGGTAAATCATACCGCAGAAACTTTTGTGTGTCTTTTATTTCTACATGTAAAATATAGTTTGCTAATATATATTATTTTTGAACAGGCAAATTGGCCCGAAAATGGACTCCAAATGGCAGAGGTTTTTTTCACAAGTAAAAATCAAGGTGAAATGGGACTGACAGCTTTTGGCCAGTGGACTCCTTTGGTAAGAACTGTAGCAAATATAAAGATTTGCATTTTAAAAATGGGAAACATTGACTTTCTAATCAGATCTCCTGTCTTAAAGTTCCAAATCCCACGTTCAAAGTGCATAATTACAAGAAGAGAAATTTACTCTTTCAGTCTTTCAGCGTGCACTTGATTTTCTTTGTTCTATGCCTTATAAAGGTAACAGTTCAGCATGTATATTCATAAAATCTTCAAGACTGCAAGGCATCAAACACCCAGGTGTTAAAAATAGGGTACTGACTCTAAAGCAAATGTCAGCTGTAGGTACATGTTCCTAGACCTTTGTCTTACCTGCCCTTCAGGCTTTCAGTGAATGAAATGCTCATTCCTCTTCTCTCTGCAGGCTTTACTAGTGCATCACTGTCTTTATATTCAGAAATAATCTCTTCCTAATGTCTTACCAGACACTTATCTTCCTTGCTACCTCATAAGCCAACTACCCTTGTCTTCTACTAGCGATGCGGAGAATAATTTGTTTTCTTCCTCTTCATGACAGAACTTAACAGCCTTGAAGATTCTAATACATTTCACTTCTAAACACTCTTTCAGAGATACAGTGACTGTGAAGAGGTGCAGAGGTTAAAGAAGCTGGTAAATAATTTACAAGAGCTGATAAAACTGTACAGAAAATACAACTGCAGGCTGGCACTCTGTGATTTTGAAAAGGTAATTCTGCAGACACTTCAAAAAGTGCTTTTGAGTCATGGGTTGTTCTGAGAAGGAGAAAAGTCATGTAGCGTGCAATTTAAAGACAGACAAAAGAGGAATCCTGATGGATTGGCTGGTTAAACTTGTGTTCATTGGCTGCTAAGACAGTTCTGTATGTTGTGTTGGTTATAAATTTTGTTTCAATCGTGGATATAAGTATTTAAGTAACACGACAAGATGCCATAAGAAGGTGTGGCTTAAACTCCATCATTTGCAGCTCCTTACAGATCATATACTGTGGAGCAAGTGTCAGCAACAGAGAAATTACAAGTACAACTGAACAATAAGGGGCTTCGTAAAATAAAGCTTTCATTTGAGCTAAAGAATGATCGAGTTCTTGAAATCATTTAATAGATTTCAATGGACACTGGATGTAGAATTATTTCTTAGAGATGAAAAGGCTCATGTACTAACATATGACGTTCTAACACGGCCTTGTTCTACCTGCTGCCCAGGAAAATGCAACTACGATTGTGTTCCGCATGTTTGATAAAATTTTGGCACCAGAGCTTGTCCCATCCATTTTGGAGAAGTTTATAAAACCCTACCTGTGTGAATATCATCTACAAAAGGATGAACTTCTTCTACAGTATATCAAGGTATCCATATTGACATTCTTGTCAAGAAAGCTATTTCAACATGAGTAAGCAGCAAACAAATCTAATGACCAGATTTATTTACACTTGACTTTTAGGCCCAGCTTTCAGATTAGTTTACTCCTGTCAATGAACTTACTGCTATGGCAGTAATGAGGCATTAACACGGGAAGATGGCCAAATCTGTCCCTTCATGTCCAAAAACCTTTCCATTTTTGTTCCTAAGACATTCCTATCTTTTCCGAATTCAAATATCCTAATAATCTTTATCAAAATACACAGGATTTGCTAGAACGTTGTCGTACACGATCTACGTCGGTATTTGAAACGGCATGGGAGGCAAAGGCAATAGCTGTCATCGGCTGTATCTCTGATACAGATGTAAGTATATTTTATGAAGTAGGCATCAAGTGGCTCTAACAGAGCAACTGAGAATGAAAGACGTCGTTTTTACATAAGCATATGAGTACATTTTTACGTGAGTGGCATGAGGAGGAATAAATAATAATTTTCTCCCCTGTGACGTTCTTTGCTTGAGAATTTAATTTAGTTTTGATGTCATCACATGGAAAACTCACCGGTTTTAATATGTATGAAACTCAAGTCTACGCTGTCATAAATGACTATAAGCATTTTGCAATCTAACTTGACACATCATACTATGAAAACGAGTGCCCTTCATGCAAGTGGAAATTGGGCCAGGAAAGAAAACGCTTGCCTAAAGGAATTGATCCCATGTGAACGATACTTCAAGAGATTACC
The DNA here is from genome assembly GCA_033124195.1 of Coracias cyanogaster. Taxonomy (NCBI): domain Eukaryota; kingdom Metazoa; phylum Chordata; class Aves; order Coraciiformes; family Coraciidae; genus Coracias; species Coracias cyanogaster. The sequence continues at coordinate 47,508 of JAVSBS010022743.1, read as the reverse complement.
TTGTAACTTATTTTGAAAAGTAAGCTCTTTATGTTCCTTTGATAGCTGAAATTTGATGCAGTTCTACAGATCATGCATGGTGCTATGGTACCGTGGAGCGC
>JAVSBS010022743.1:29351-47307 GCA_033124195.1 Coracias cyanogaster | reverse complement strand
TCAAGTAAGTCAACATCCACAGTCTACACTACGAGGGGCCTACAAGAAAGCTGGGAAGAGACTTTTTACAAGGGCTTGTAGTGATAGGACAAGACAATGGCTTCAAACTGAAGAAGGGGAGGTTTAGATTAGATGCAAGGAAGAAGTTTTTCACTCTGAGGGTGGTGAGTGACTGGCACAGGTTCCCCCAAGGAGGTTGTGGATGCTCCATCCCTGGAGGTGTTCAAGACCAGGCTGGACGGGGCTCTGAGCAACCTGGTCTAGTGGGAGGTGTCCCTGCCATGGCAGGGGGTTGGAAATAGATCATCTTTACGGTCCCTTCCAACCCAGACCATTCTATGATTCTACGCCTCAGTTTTGTGGTTACTTTCAATTAGAATTCTGGCTTTGAGCAGAAATACTGACTGTGTATCTGATGTAGTATGGTGATTAAAGTACATAGCTATAGGTAGCAAATAAATTAATAATCGTCTAATTTGTCCATAGAGTAAAGTTACTGCAGGAAAGTTACCGACTCATGGAGATGAAGAAGCTTCTGCGAGCCTATGGGATAAGAGATACTAATCTTTTAAAGGACAAGGAGATGATAATGGTAAGTGATCAGTGTTGCTCTTATTTCTATGAAACAAAAATCCCTATGCTGACCTGTATGTGTTTTTTATGGGGTATTAGAAGCCAGACTTTTCAAAAAAATCTTAGCAGCTGGTAGCTCCTGCCCATTATCCATATCCATTTTTCTTTTCTTGTTGGGACACATCTTTTGCCTGAAAGCTTTTTTTTTTTTTTTTAAGAATCAGTGGGTTAGCTTAGCCCAAGCTAATCAGCACAGCATTGATAATATAGTGCTTTCTGCGTAGGAGGTGGGAAAGAAAATAATAAACTAACAAAATGGAAGGCAAAGTCTTCAAGAGTTAAGACCTGATTTCTCCTAAGCTCATAGTGAACAATACCAGCCAGCTTTTACAATATTATATATATATTTAGCATCTCTTTTATTAGGGGGGAAAAAAAGCAGGAGTATTTCGGCAAAAATTCCTCACCATCCTGTGGAAGCAGCTAAGTCCCCTGAATTTGAGAGTTCCCAGGATAATTCTCTTCCCCAAGCTCCATCTTCTCCCAGTTATGCTTTAATAAAGTTTTCCCTTGACAGAAGTCTGAAATTTCTAGGTAACTTGCTTGGCACAATGCAGGAGTAGTGTATATAAATGACTTCCTTTGTTATCACGTACATCAACAAGATCCCTCTCTGGTTTCTTCTTACAGAGGCTAGTGAAATACATTCTTAAACAAGACACCCCTACTTCTTTGGAGGATGCTTTGAAAATTGCAGCAGCGTATATGTTGCCCACTGTGGAAGTCTACGTTCTGCGGATGATCGATCTGATTGACAAAGAAAGGGTACTAAGGCACTTCATGTCAGTTAATCTCCGAATTTCAAGACACTGAGGCCTATTTGCAAAACTTGCTGAAATCTTATACGCACTTTACATGTAACTTTTATGTTTCTATTGCCCACAACATTGAAACGGAGACTTTTGTCAGAGTTTTAGACATCATGAGCTACCTTTCATTTGTGGCAAAAAAGGGTGAAAATTATGACACACAATATAGAAGCTACGTTTGGAATGGAAGTTTCTTATATTTTTACATACTGTGTTTGCTAGAGTTGTTTCTGGGCAAGCTGCTTTCTTGCAAAGAACAACAAAAAAGATTCTTCTGAGAAATGCTTTCTTCTAATGCAACAAGATCCCGAGTACAGACCTGCCCCATTAGTATTGAGAGTACCTGAATGTTTGTTAGCATGAAATTTTCTTCCAAGTTAATTTCAAGTCTCAGTCTAGCAAAAAAACTCTGAAGTTGCCTTTAAAATACATTGAATCCTAACTAGAAACACCATAGCAAGAGTGATTACCTTTATACTCTGGGATTGTCCCTGGTTATGTTATTGGGATCTCTTTGACCTGAAGTAAAGGAGGCTTTTTGATTAAAATAACCAAATTAACTTCCCTGCAAAATAGCTTTTCTCATGTTAACATTAGTTCTGCCTTATTAGCACGCGGTAGTCTTGGTAATCGCAGTGGTTTAAAAATCCTGCATAATTGCCAATGAGCAAAACTGCATCTTAATTTGCCTATTATAACCCTTAGTGAGTGAGCACATAGATTTTACTGGAAGCCTCATAGATTTATAAAAACTATTCAGGGAGTTTAAGGAAGTCGTGTCATAGTAAATGTATTTTGTAAAGTGATTTTTGAAGTTCATCAGCAGAAGATTAATTTTACCCAATTGGCCATCGCATAACCATCAAAGTAAGGACATACACATAACTTAGCTTCTCCAAAAGCAAGTGCCCTTTTCTTTTGATTATTTCTGATGTACTTTTTTTTTTTTTCCCCTCCAGGGAGAGGAATCTCTGACTTTGTTAAAATCTCTGACTCTTGCTGAAGCTGAGAAAGTTGCAGAGAGATTGACTATATGGGGAACTCTGGTATTACAGAATAAAGCAGAGAATTCTGAAGAGGTACCAAGTAATTTCACATCATGAAGCATGCACACAAATTGTTCTAAATACTGTTCTCACTCAGATATTTAAAAAAAAAGTAGGGGATACAAATGAGAAAACTGTGTCTCCCAGCAAAAAGGGATGAGAAACTGGCCCTGCTTTGGGCACGAGGTTGGACGAGGTAACCTCTTGAATCCTTGTCCAACTTGAGTTTATTCTGATTCTGTATGCCATGCAATTATTTTGCGTAATTTTAAAGGCACCTCCACACAGTGGCATGGCTGAATAATTCATAAATCCTGCTGCATTATTATACCTCCAGTCCTATGTGTTTTCCAATTCTTTCTTTAGTTACTTGGAAAACATCTATTTAAAAACCATAGGTGTGGCTTTGCCATGCACCAAAGCGAGTTGAAGCTTCACATTGACAGTACCCATTGCTGTCATGCAACCACAGGAGCAAATTTTTGTTAACGGTTGTTTTAGGGAGTTATTCTGGTCAAAGGAAGGAAGAACAAAGGAAAAAGGGTGGATGTTTTCAGAGAGCTAACACACCGTGTGGAGCACATGCATATTCCAACTATACAATACTTTCTATTTCTATAAAGAATGCGTATTTACAATAACTTCCTGTTACTTCCTAACTCTTCCTCTCCTTGCAGCAGAAAACACAAATGTTTATGACTAAGATGCTCGTGGAAGTCCTTAAATTCCTGCTCAGCATTCAGAAAGGTAAGCTACGACTTCAGAATCTTACAGTTTGCTCGCGAATGGAGTCAGGATGTAATTGTTTTTCTCCTCCAACAGACGATCCTCTGAAGAAAGATGAATGTGAAGCAAACCTAAAGATGTTTGAGATACTTGCTGCCCTGCAGGTAGGTATCTTTATCGTTTCAAACCGCTTGTGATTTACTGTAGTTATTCCACTTGTTCTTGTAACAGGGATGACATTAAAAATTAATTGTATTTACAACTTAAGTGCAAACGTTGTTTTTATTATTGACTTCAAAGAGATTCTAAGGCTAATCTAGCAACTTAAATAGAGCCTGGGAACATTCCAAATAACTAGAACTTAGTTCAAAAAAATTAGATGCTCTCCCCAAACTCTTAATTGCTAACACTTCAAAGATTTTATGATGGAGTACTGTAATATTTTACCAAGATCTTATTATGGTTTGTAAACTTAAATTATTTCATATGGCATTTGGGTAGGCAGTATCCTTCAGGGTTTTTTGTTTTGCTTACCTAATGCCTAGCAAAATACTCTAATTTATTACATAAATCAGTAATTGGTAGAAACTAGTTAAGTCAACTTTGTCATGGAAGTATTTCTTTAAGAATGAAACAGGAAATACAAAGAGTTTAAAAAAAAAAAAAAAAGATTTTTAAAGAAAGTTATATGAATATAAATATATAATCTTATTTTTTTTGTTGCAGGAAGGCTTTGATATCTTTCTTTCGGTTGAAGAATTTAGGAATCCTTCACTGATGTCCGAGCTTCTTGAGAATCACATAAAAGCTTATGAAACTGCCAGATCTCTATCAAAGTCTAGAAAAGTACAAGCCATGAGTTGCCATTCTGAAGATGGTAAAACCAAGAACCGTTCTACTGAATCAAGGCTGTACAGACTGGCTTTGCTCCTGCAAAGTTCAGAGCAAGAACTGGGAGAAAAACTGGCCTTGAGAGCACTAGATGCCGGAAAAGTTGAAGATGCTGTAAAAATATGCAGGTAAAACCGCAGAGGTTTTCAAGATGAGAACTTGTAGTAGGCTTTTCTGTACTCTTTTTGATACTTTGCAGAAGTAACTAGATGTAGAGCGAAGGAAAGGGGTTTATTTTTTCTAAAAATCAATGTTTAAGCAATATTCTTATATTGTTTGTATGCAATATGAGTGTAGAGTTAAGTTGTCTCTGAAAATTGGTACTGGTTTTTTGTCATAATATGATTACTAAGTGTGAAGATTCCCTACCCTTTTATAAAGGAAAGTCTACGGGGACTGTAGTCCCCAGTTTATAGGGACTATGAAGTCCCTTACACTTTTTTATAGTGAAAATAAAGCAGGGCACAGTATTAAATAAATTATGAGAGTGTCTTGGTTGACACAGAAGAAAACTATTGGACACTGACTGTACATGCCATGGCTTCTTGCTGGTCTCTGCCTCACTCTTAGGTTATCAGATAATTTAAACTCACTATCACCTCCCCCAAAAAGAGATCAGATGAAAATGTTTAATGTATTTTTTTCTCATTAGCATGTTCTGTGTGCTTCAGTGTAGATCTCTAAGGTAAGCTCCATTGTATTTTTTCACTGCAGTCACAGCTTTAGTTGCAGTGAGTCATAGGTGAAATAAGTAAAAGTATATAAGTAAAGTTTCTAAGTAATAAATAGAGTATATAAGTAAAAGTTTATAAATAATAGAGGAGAATGTGGCCTTAAATAAGTGTCCTAAGGACTTTTAGTTATTATTATTACCATCTTTTTTTTTTTTTAAAGGGAGTTCTATGAAAATCACTGTAACGAAGAAACAGGGAAGCTGCTGTTTTCCGCATGTCAAAGGCTTTGTCATATGTTGGGAGCTGATGTTCCAATGATCACTCCTAACGATATGAATCTTCCAGCAGTGATCTATGGCATGGCTTGCCAAGCAGCTACAGTGTGTAGTCCAGGTAATTACTATTACAACTGATTTGCGTTCACGCTGGGAATCCAACCTTCCAAAAAAAATTTAATAAATATGAAAACCAAGGTAATTTCTATATATGCCTCTGTAAAAATAAGTGCTGCAAAAAAAATTCTTTCCTTTTAACAGAACACATGAACTGTCCGTTGTTTGTATGCTCATGATCTCAATATTTTCGCAGATTTACTATTAGATTCTCTGGAGCTATGTAAATATACTTTAGCTGCCAAGGAAATTTACAGACAGTGCCAAATAGAAAACTATGGATTTACAGCAAAGGTATTTTATGCTAACTTAAATATCTATTTTTTTAACGTATATAATGTCTTATTTGACTGAATAGTGTTCACCGTACATACAGGTTTTTCTTCTCCCATTTCTTCAGCAATATTTAATCAGCTTGTTTAAAAAGCAAGCCACCACAACAAAATTACACGCAGCTCTACAAAGAAACCTTTCCCTGAGTATGTCCCTTTTACTTCAGTGTAAAGATTAAACTGATTTGAGCACTACAAGAAGTGCAGCTGTGGCACAAGCACAAGTAGCATTCTGCACTTAGGTTTCACTATAATAAATACTGCTAATCCTGAAAATATTAGTGATTTTATTGAATAGCTGCTGCCAGAGCTGACTTCCAAAAAAGTTTGTTTTCTTTTTAAATAGGTAAAGTATAGCGGAGAGGGTTTGTTTTTTAAATGCATGTATTATGTGAAGGCATCTCCAACAGCGTTGCAGAACTTTAAGATGGATCGAGTACTTGAATAGCGTCTTTGTTTTTTGTTCAGGTCAAGCAGCGCTTCAGGCTACTCAAAATGAATGAGCTCTCACACTTTGAATAGATCAAAGGCACTAAGCAAGCATCTTTAAGCACTGAACGTGGTTTTTCTAAAAAAGTTTCCATTTGAAAAACATTTCTTTCTAATATTTGGCCGAGAATATTGATGAAAGCCTTCATGAAATTAATTAAGAATGCATTTTGGCTCTACAACTAAATAAATACAACATTAAAGGGAAATGCGGCCACTCTGAGAAGGAAATTGTCTAATGCTACTGGGCATTTAACAAACAACTTTTTTGAATAGAATGATTGTTTTCTATTCCTGTATTTGAAAACTGGAATCACTTCGTTTGTTAGTAGACTTATGAGCTGTTCTTTTTGTTATATATACTTTTGACAATGTTCTTATTTAGACAACATCATTTGGAGGAGATAAAGATCCTTACGAGGAATGGACTTATGATGACTTCTTTAATGAAGATGGGATAGTTCTTGATCCACAGATAGCTCTTCCAGTTGCATATGAAACTATTTCTTCTCTTCTGCCTGTTAATGGTAAGCTTCCTTTCCTGAACATGGGCTCTATACAAAAAAAAAAATCTGTGTTTCATATTGATTTTTGTCTAGGAATATAAATAATTTGGCACGTGTGGAACTTATCACCTCAGAAATCTCAATTAGACAAATTCATGGAAGAAATAACCATTGAGGGGTACAGAATGTAAAGATGGTTCAGAAAGAAACTGAATGACAAATACCTGAAATTATGGAGAATGCTCTGGGGAAGTGTTACTATAAACTCTGCCCCGTTCCTACAGTTTCTCTCTAGACATTTTCTGGTAGCCACTAGCGGAGACAGGATTTTATCAAGATTAATTTCAGCTTATTCTAAAATGACTGTGCTTTTATTTTTGCACCATTGTAGATATGTGCAACTTATTTACTATTTCAGGTATTATTAAACAGACCACTACAACGCTGTAGGCGCTGAAAAAAGACACTTTTGCTCGCTAAATGAAAAACTGGGTATTTTAGAATTTTTTTTTAATACTTCTTGATGTAAATGCTTTCTTCCCTAACGTGCCATTGGTGTGTTAAAAAGCAGATAATTGCAAATACTGTTGTACAGTGCTAAATCTACCTATAAAGGATACGCTGCTTTGATCGATTTTATTAGTCCCCTTCACAGGTTGAAGTGTTTATGTTGACTGCCTCATCAAAACAGATTTACACACAAAGTAATCACTGAAATCTTGGTTTGTATTCCTTTGCGTGTTGGAAAAGATATTCCCTCCTAGAAAATAACTTCTGATTAGGCTCAGTTACAAATAGCAGTCATGGCTCAGAGTTCACACGTCTGTAATTGATGTACTGTCCCTGAATTATAGTATTTTTAAGGTACTTCCGAGCTTTATAGTGTTGCTGAGATCTTGGCACACTGCTGACGTCTGTCTGTCTGTCTTGCAGAGAACAAGCTGTATCCTTTGGACTCCACCAGCCTGGCAAACTGCGCATTTATTGAAGGTATCGTGATGGCAGATTCACTGTGCTACAAGTATAACCAGACCACTAGAAAACACGAGGTTTAAATTAAACCTGCACAAGCATGACTAACTCATAGGTTTTTCAATAGGCGCCTAAATGTTCCACCTCAAGCCGTATTCTGGGGGGATAGCTTGGTTCTGCACAGCAAACAGACGTTTGGATGGTAATTGCTGCCGTAGTAATTGCTATCATTCAGGCACGTGAGTCTGAGCCTGGGCTTCAGTGCAGACGTTCTACCACTGGGAGCTAGGATCTGTTAGAGCCTTTCCAAGAAGATGACCAACTTCTGCTTTTTCGAACTAAAATCGGAGGCTGTATTAAACTAAAAGCCCTGAAAATTTAAGGTTTCAGGGGGAACTAAGGCTGATCTTGTGTCATAAATTCAATGAAGACAAAGAGAAGCTACCCTGATACTCATTCCCAGACCGATATGCTTAATATAAACCCACTAATTATTTTCTGCGGTTGTTTGTTTTCCAAATATACCACAGGACAGAACCTTCTGCTGCCAGCTAGAACTCCCATCAGTGCAGTGCTGCAGAACCTCATGGAGTGCAGTCAGTGTGAGTTAGCTTTGCGGCTCATAGTCTCTTCGTTTGGGTCCTGCCTCCAGCACGGTGTGTCAAATAACATGGATTTGTCCCTGAGTGAAAAGGTATGGCAAGGATCATGCTGGATTTTGCTGAGATTAAATCTTAGAAGTACGCCAACTATTAACAAGTTTAGAGTAGTGAAGTAAGAATTGGATAGCTAGAGGAGAGGCTGTCGCCAAGACCTTTCAAAAATTACCACCGCTTGATCAGATGTCAAGTCCTTTTGTGAAAGGAGCTGGTAGTTTCTTCCCAATTTCTCATAGTCCTCTGTTTCTCTTTACAAAATATGTTCAGAACTAAATTTCTAGTCTCTGCAGGGAGGCCAGGAATAAAATGAATGTTAGTAATGGTTTGTTTTGTTCTTCCACTTCATCATTGCTTAGCAGAAGAGTTGCAAGGAAAATATTCAAGAAATCTCCTCAGTTCAAATGCACTGGGAAACAAGTTCTTTTTCTATCTAGAAGACATCTGTGTAAAACCTTAATTAAATCTGAAAATACAATTACTCTGGTACCTCCTATTATGCTATAAATGACAAGAGAAGTCAAAGGCTTAGAATTTATTTTTAGCCACGTGCTGACTGTCTTTTCTTGTCACAGCTACATGATGGCAGCACGCTCGCTGAAACCAAAAGCTTTCTCATTGCCATGAAACAGAAGTGTACTTCAGTAATTATGACCACTATCCTGACCCTACTACACAAGGTAAGAACGCTCCGAGAAGGGTACGAGCGAGCCTCTTCTGCTTGATCACGAAAGGTGCTGCCCTTCCTATTGCAGAAGCCCATTCTCAAATTGTTGTGTGGCCAAATGCCACAAAACCCCACACATTCTGGAAAAAAAAACCCACACACCTTGGAAAACTACAGAGAAGGGGATGGGCAATACTGACAGTATTGCAGCGGTGGGAAGGGACTGGGCTCCACAGCCTCGTGTCTCAGTCCCAGACTGGGGCCAGGGTGGGCTGGACAGCCTGGCAGCGTTGGCTTCTGCAGTCCCAGCTGCCTGGCTTCCTCCTGCAGCCGGACCACGCGCTGCTGAAGAGACTTGGAACTGGCACCACCTTCCTGGCACCCGCCTGTGGTAGCCCTGGTGTATCTGGGCCTTGTGGGGACCGTGGCTCTTTGATGATGCCCTGGTTGCTCTGCCTGAAGGGTCATGGGCAGCGGGGGCTCCATCTTTGTGGGATCCTTTAAGGACTCCTACATCATCGTTATGGTCTTTAAGATCCGTTGGTTTTCTCCACCTCCTTTTCAATCCTGGTTTTATTTTAGATTTGTAGACTACTTGCTGAGGGGAGTTCTTAAAAAAATCTGTCTGCAAAACCTACAATATACCATCAAAGGCAGTTTAGACTAAGGGAAGTTACTTCTAGACTGGCTTTGGTATGTTTAGATTTTTAGTTCTAAAACCTGAAATGCTGCTTTTTTTATTTCTCTCTAACTTTAAGGCCCAATCCCCCTCTAAACGTGTCCACTTTTCATGTGTTATACTTTATACAAAGAGAACTATTAAATAAATTCCTAAAGCTTCTAACTTGTTCTTTTTTTATTGTTTTCCTTAAAACACAGCTGTTCAACTGTCGCCTCATAGATCAGAACCTGGCATTGGGATATTGCACCATCTTGCCCAAGGAAGATATGTTCAAGAAGCTGTGGGATGTCATAAACAATACATGGCAAAATTACAGAAAAGTTCTGGTAAAGTTGTGAAGAATGGAATGAATAAATAAATATGTCTATTAAAATATAAAGGAAGATGGGAATTAAAGTATAACAAAGAAATGAGGAGGGAGAATGATAAAAATTCAGAGAAAATGTCATGTTTAAAAGATACCTTTTGTATTAGTTTCACTAGCACAATACTAACAAAATATTTTCAAGTGAGAAACTCAGTTTTAAAGTAGCTTCCAACTGCCAGCTCAGGAGGTGCAGTAACCCTGCTACTGCCTTCTGTGAGGTTTTCATTGTACACAGTTGTGTGATCATGTGTTTTAAGTGAGATCATGAGGTTTTAAGTTCCTCTAAGGATCTGGACCTTAGGATTCCCAATTTTCAAATTATTTATTACACTTGTATTCTCCTCTCACTCCTTTCAGGCTGTAGCGCTGGTTGGAGCTCAGCTCGCTAACCTATGTGGGGAAGCAGAAGAACAAAAAAAATTCCAAGAATTGGTTACTGATGCAGAATGGGGTATCCAGCTTGGTAAACTTGGTGTAAGTTTCATTTAGTTATGTTAGGGTATTATTAATTGATTAAATATCAGTATGTTCTGAGATGTATTGTGATTTTTAGACAGATTTCCCATTCAAGTGTAAGGCAAGTTGGGGTTTTGTTTTGGTTTTAATTTTTCATTTTGCTTGTCTGCTTAAATAAACCTCAGAATCCAAGAAATGCAATAATTGAGGGTGCTATAAAGGAAGTTTTAAGTGCTTAAGTATTATTTGGCACAGGGCATAGTCAGCAAACGCACTGCTCTTTCCTGCTCTAAAAGAGCCTGGATTGACACTAAAGAAAACGTAAAAGTTTAAATATATAAGGAATTAGTTTGGATATTGTCTAAAAGACTTCTCTGGGAAGAAGATAAAATGTTTCTTTATCTGTAGATTTCTTTCGAGACTGTATTTAGACAACCACCAATAAGGAAGAAGGAACTCATAAAAACACTGGTGCAAAATCCAGGAGTGGACACAGATCTCATTTTGAATTACTGCAGGTAATAACTGAAGCCAATCAATTGTGTTTGATGGTTGCTGTAATAATACCCCTGCCTACTGAAATCTATTTGAGTTTAAATAGACCCTAATTAATGTAACATGCAAATATTTTTATTTAAGTATTAATCGGAATACATCCTGGTCTCTGGTGACTTTATTCATAAGGAAATAAGCACCTGGAGGACACCCAAGGTCACAGAGAAAATAATATTCTGTCCTCTTCTAGTACTTTCATGCTGGACAGTGATGCCGCACTGCAGCTTTGCATCGAAACGCTGCTTCTCCAGAATGCTAATACAAATCACGGTGAAGGTGACTCTGCAGAATACAGCGAGAAGCAACCTCACTCCACACTACTAGCTAAAGCACTGGCAATAATTCCTCTACTGAAAAGCACAAAAGACCTGGTCACTAGCCTCAGTGGAATATTGTACAAGGTAAAAAAAAAAAAAAAGAAGAATTAAAAAAAGACAAAACAAAATAACACCACACTCAAACATGCAAAAAGAATCCCTAGTCTCAAACGTCACTTGAATGACAGATGAAGAATTCCACAGGAATTTGAAAAGGTTTTTTTTTTTTTCGAGTTTTGTGAAAGAATGTAAGTTGGTTTTTTTTTTTTTTCCTACATCTCTAGAAAAAAAACCAGAACATACCTAATTTTCTTTAAAGACAGGCTGAGACTTTTTTCCCTTAAAAAACAGCCAGGAAAGAATCAAACAAGAAAGTCATTTCTAAAGATCATCGCACACTGGGAACATTTTGAATATGGGGTTGGGGGTTGGTTGTTTGGCTGGGTTTTGGTTTGGGGGGATTTGGGAGTTCAGTTTTTTAGCTTTTTTTTTTTCCCCTCTCCTTTTCATCACTTCATGTTTGGACATGGTTTAGTGGTGACCTGGCAGTGCTGGGTTAACCGTTGAATTCCATGATCTGAAAGGTCTTTTCCAACCTAAATGATTCTAAGATTTTATGTTTAGTTTTTCTGCAACATCCTGGCTTTTTTTTTTTTAGGATATAGGACTATGAAGTGGAAGCCTTTTGTTTTATAGATGTCATGCTACTTACACTGTTTCTTCAGTGTTATGTGAATATAGTTGGTATAAAAATTGGAAAAAGTTAACCCATTTGTACATTTTTATAAGACAAGTCACATAAGATCTTATAAAATACATTGTTCTTTTGAACAGCTTGATCCTTACGACTATGAAAGTATTGAAATTGTCCTGAAAGTGATGCAAAATGCTGATGAAAAGAACACCAGTATCCACCTGAGTCAGGTATGTCCACATCTGAGGCTGCACCTTCCTAACGGCATCTGTATTCTGCTTTGGCTGTTAATCAGTGTAGCTATTAGAGTCTGTTGAAATTAATTTAATTATTCTGCCTACACAGCTCTCATTCAGAAAAGAGCCTCCAGGAAATAGTGATCTCTTGCTTTTTCTCAGCAATGACTCATTAGCAGGAATAAAAACTACCAACTCTGCCAAAAAAAAAAAACCCAAACCACACTTTTAGGACTTAGGTGTGTTTATGGGGGGTGGGGAGAAATACAGTAGTCTTGTGGCTTTCTTGCTTTCCCCTTATTTTCTTATTTCTTTTTCTTAGGCTTTGAGCCTCCTCAAGCATCTGGAATCTTACAAAAGAATTTCTCCACCTGTGGACCTAGAGCACCAGTATGTTTTAGAGCACGTGATTCCCTTATCTCCAGCTGCGCAGACCAGGCTGCCCTTTCATCTCATCTTCTTTAGAACTGCACAATGTTTCTGGAACATTATATGTACGTGCAGTATTTTTCACGGCTAACTATATGTCTTATTCCCTTTCTCTGCTATTTATGAACTTCCAAGTTCTACAGTATATATTTTTATATTAATTGCATTTCTTTATCAATGTAGTTTTCAGCCCAAGTACTTCTGAAAGCGCTTGTGCTTCCCAAAATTGCTGCTGGTGAGGTAACTGGCTCTCAGCAGAGCTAAGATGGTGTATTCAATGCAGAATTCTGTCCTCAGATTCTTTTCTTAGGACCTCTCAAAGACCAAACGAATCCATTTCCGAGGATAATTAAGGTTATATTCTTTCTCTCCCAATGGAGGTCTGCATCTAACAAACTGAAAGTGCTTAATTTCATGGAGAAAGCTGTAAGTGAACTGTGGCACCGTCATTAGCAGCTGTCTTTATTTTCTTTCAGCTGCAGAGCTCAGTGAGGAATCCTTCCCGACACTTCTGTTGATTTCCAAACTCATGAAGGTAAAGTAGCATCTTGAAAGAATTTAATTCAAAATTATTGTTTCCACACAAAAAAGCTTTCATCTTTCTTTTGCGTGATTTTGGCCTCACTGTAGAACTTCTGACAACTCTTCATCAACTTGAATATTTTTCTAGGTGTCCCTGGATACCTTACACATGTCTGCAGTTCGACACGTCTTTGAAAAGAAATTGAAACCAAAAATATTTGAAATGAGAAACGGGGGATATACTTCAGTAATTAACAAGGAAACGGCTAAAACCGTGCAGACGATTCAGTCTTATCTGCTGTCCATAATTAATCCCGAGTGGGCTGCAGCTATTGCTCACAAGATTGCACAAGAATTTCCAACAGGTAAGTGCAGATGTGATGACTTGAGGGGTGAAGTACCGGGAGGAGGAGAAGTGGTTTGAGAAAAGAAAAGCTAGCCTGTGGCCACACATTTGTTCAGTGTTCTTGGATAAAACCTGGGGAAGTTTGAGAATAAAAATGCATTTGTCTCTTACAGCTAATTTTGAACAGTAGGCTAGAACAAGAGCCATTTTATAACACAGCATCCCTAATAAGTCCTTTTCTTTCCTTCTCTTTTTAAGCCATGTTGCCTTGGTTAAAGTTTCTGCATGTTCATATCATCTTCAGACAAGTTTTCAAGCAAAAACAAATATTTCAGCCAAATTTAGGCTAGCTTCTCTATTATCTGAATCCAAACAGATAATATTTTTTGCTTTTTAGACACAAGAATTTCTAATTATTTAATCCTTTGAAGCAAAATACTTTGAAAGACTATATACTGTAGAAAGGCTTAATGAAAACTTACGTTATTTACTTCCTTCCCCCTCTTTTTATTTTTTTTTCTTTATAAAAAGGTCCTGACCAGATTCAGGCATTGAAATTCTGTCTCTATCTAGCTGAGAAATGGCTGAAAAACACCACAGCTAAGGTAATGGTAAACTGCTGGCAAAAGTTTGATATAGTTAAGTACTTAGGTTAGTGTTTTGTCTTTCAATGTTTCACATAGTGGTGGGTGAATTGTACCACAGAAGTACTTTCTTTTAGGGAAGTGACTCTGTGCGTGACCTCTCAGAAGGGCCCTCTCTGTCCAGTAACATTCTCCTCTCCTCCTAGCAAAAATTAACCTTACAGTTTTGGGAGGTTAGAGAGGAAAATACAGTTTTAAAGAAGCGTAATTAGTTCTTTCTCCTGTGTTACACATTTTTCTTGCTGCAGGACAGCAAGTTGGAATCTGTTCCAGCTGTTAGATCTATAGCATTATTAACTTCTGCTTTGAGTTCTGAGATTCTTTAGTAGTATATATAAAGAAAGTCTGCTTTGACTTGATTCTGTCATTTTTACATGGTTTGTAGGGAAGAAATCTCAGCCTTGCGTATAAACATCAAACTTGCTATGGAGTTGTTGAGACACAGCGAACACTAAATAGTTCTCGCGTACTCAATCACACCCTTGAATAGAATTGTGCCCAAATGAAACAGTAATTCTAGCAGCCAATGTTTAATATGAAACCTTTTTTTCTTATCCATCTCCCCTCAAAATGTCTGAATTTTACATACAGCTGCGTGTGGTACATATTTGACCTGATAAACGCCTTTGTTTCCAATTTTTTTTCAAAGTATGTCTTCTTGCTAGAGCAGCGTGGTTAATACTGTCTGTTTACAGAAAAATACCGGTAGAGACATGGGGACATCTGAAGAGCAGATCTTGCTCTTCACTGTTTTAGACTACAAAACGTTCGGATCATTTTCTTCTAGTGCTTTTGAGTAAAAGGATGTTGTTTTATATAACCCTGTGGTGTTTTGCTAAAGGATGAGTCACGTGTAAAAGCAGAAGTCCTACAGAAGAAATTATATATGCAGTATAAGCGATCAGCAACAGAAAATGTTCTAATAACACATAACTTGAACACGGGAGAGCATTTAAAGTCTGTCGGGAAACCAGCAAATCTTATCATCTTACTCTACGAACACCACAGTATAGACCAAAGAATACAAAATCCAACCGGCAGGGATTATCCAGGTGAGGATCCATCAGCTAGTTTCAAAGGAGCACAGAGATGCTCTTTAAAGCAATATAATAGTTTGTAAAAACATTGTCTCTCCCCGTTGATGTAGATATCCACATGGCAGCTAAGGAGATAGCAGAAATTAACAATTTGGATATGAACAAAATTTGGGATAAACTGCTGGATAAATGGCTGTGCCCAAGTACACCACCCTCAGAAGTAAGTCATCACTGGAGATTTTTGTTACTTGTTCAAAAAACTAAGGTTATTTTGCACAATTTGTCTCTAGTGCTTATGAATCTATCTAAGATGCATCTGAGTTCAGGCCACGAACAATTTCAATACCTTTCTAATATTGCACACCGCTGTCTTTAGTGAGAATGACTTGAAATGCTTTCCCTCTCTTTGTATAGAGATTAAAATCTCCTCTTTGGTGCTGCTCAAAGGTTGTGTAGCCAGCCTAAAGGAGTTATACGTATATTAGCCTCATCAAACCCTGATTCTGGAATCGGAAAGAGCCTGAATCCTTTCCTGTTGCAGCTTAGCTAAGAGAGAGTTAACTGCTGGCTGGGTGGGAAGGGGCAGGGAGCAGGCATTGCCTCTGCTTCAAAATACCGGCTGAGGAGTGGTGCTGCCTGCCAAGCATACAGGTAAAGAAAGAAAGGACTGATAAAACCAGGATTCCTTTCCTTGGCTGCGTTAGCAGGGGTGCCCAGCTTTTAAGATGGGGTTTAAGACAGGTTCTGACCCAGCTGTTTATCCAAACAACTCAGAAAAGTCTCACAAGTAGATTTTCATGTCTTTTTCAAAGAAAACTCAAGAAATCTTTGGAGGTGTACAGGAAGATGAAGAACTCCGAAGGTACGTGTGTTGTCTTACGTATAATATAGCGAGTCATTGTTAACTTGCAAGTTTATCTTTTATGATTTAATAAACTTAATGAGTACGATGCTGAACTCACTCTTCCAGCAGGAAGTGAAAATAAGAACACATCAGTTTTGCACTGTCAAATACTTATGCAATGAAATGCCATTTACAATAACTCAACAGATATAATTAAGCGCTTAAGAGTAGGTTTTCACCTCCTTCTCTATATCCTTGGAACCTCTTAATCTTTTGATAGTGAAATATTTACATTTGAATGAATTTTCGATGCATTATGCTGGACTTGTGTTAAAAACAAATGCACTTTTGCAGAGTTATATATCTACTTCAGTCCCGCCCACTGGATTATAGTTCAAGAATGCTTTTTGCAATTACAACATCTGCCACGTCTGTAAGTGTCTAAATTCTTATTTTAGCTTGCTACTTACAAAATTTTTACCTCTTATTAAAATCAAGTGTTGTGCTTAACTGGGTGGGTTTCAACCCAAGGCTTTTGTATCTGTGTTTTGGATAGTTTGTGTATCTGTATGAGCTCTATGTTTCTCTCCCCGCACCTTTGGGGTAAAACTGCTGCTGCTCGTTGAATTTTGCTATTAACTGTCAAGCGCAGCCCTTGAACTTTTCTAAATGTATTGGTGATACCTCAAAAGAACTTCATTAAAGGTTTTCTAAAATGTGCTTTAAACTGGTGTAACATCTTGGCTCACTTTGGGTGCAATAAAAGCAGAGTGGTAAAACCTTTAGTATTTCACACTTAAATGTGTTCGTGTTACTACGCGCCACAAGTAATTTTTTTTTGCCTGCATTGATAGCCTTAAATCTAGAAAACCACCTGGTTTAGCAACATTCTTTGAAGTCAACAAATATTTCAGCTTGGTATAAAAGCTGAATGGGAACCAGTCTGTTACTCAGTATATATTTTCACAAAATTTAATCCAGAAATCTTGGAAAGGAACATACTATATACAACCCACTTCCTAGTTGTTCAGACAATTGTAACTTTTCTCTGTGTTGGTTTTCTCCCCCTCAGCCCATCGGTGTTACTCAGCTGACCTTTGCTCACAGGAGCAGAGCACTCAAGTGTCTGCTCTACCTGGCAGATACCAACACTGTGGAATCACTCTTCAAAAAACCCATTGAGAAAGTAAAGTAAGATGAATTTTCTTTAAGGTGTTCCTTAATAATGAAATCTTGGGGGTCTTTATCAGCCATTGGAAAAGAACGGACGATAATTGAATGCTTGAGCTTCTAAAAAAACTTGTTTCTGAAGAGCATAATTAGACCTTTTAACATCACTGTAAGGCTGTCGGATACATCAGTCTTAACTTGTAAACCTGAAAGTAATGTGACGTTATGTGGAAAATATTTAGTTGCATTTTGCATAGCTTGCAGTTACTTCTCTAGTAAATGAAGCATTTTCTTCCACCCATTATAGTGTTCTGTTCAGCAGAGTTCAGAACTGGTCATCTTGCAAAAACAGAGTCCTCTGCAAGAAGAAGGAGCCAAAGCCCCAGCAGAGTAGCATTGTTTTCTCTGGAAAAGTGTAGAAATAACTCCTCAGAAAAAGATCTAGAATAGGGTTTCTATGCTGGCAATCTGGAATTGGGGCCTTTTAATAAAACGGCCATGTTTTCAGAGGACGTCACACCAAATAGCTCTGTCTGGGTTTCTGTAAATGCAGAGTCTGTGTGTGAATGGAATTTTAGTTTTAAGAGTTACAGTAACTGGTTTAACTTTAGGGATGATCCAAGTGTTCAGGTAAATGAGGTTTCCCTAAGCAATTACCAGAAAGTGTTTTACTTCATTAAGATCCCCTTCAAAATTACAAATACGGTCTGTATTATTTCTTCCTTAAAAGCAACTTTTCCAATATTATCCTGAACTTCTGTGAGGTATGATATAATAACCACATTAACTTACTATTAGCTTGCAACTTACAGGTCAGCAGGTCTAAAACTTCATGAACACTTGGTTTGATAAGCATAACTAACT